>JAFVLL020002758.1:0-107775 GCA_021397915.2 Tor tambroides | reverse complement strand
TCAGGTTCTTGGTCACCAGTCTAGACAAGGCCCTTCTCCCCCAATTGCTCAGTTTGGCCAGGCGCCTGCTCTAGGAAGAGTCCTGGTTGTTTCAAACTTCTTCCATTTACAGATGACTGAGGCCACTGTGCTCATTGCGACCTTCAGTGCTGCAGAAATTTTTCTGTACCCTTCCCCAGATCTGTGCCTCAATACAGTCCTGTCTTGGAGGGCTACAGACAATTCCCTGGATTTCATGGCTTGGTTTGTGCTCTGACATGCAGTGTTACATAAAATGTGGAAAAAGTAAAGTGCTGTGAATACTTTCCGGATGCACTGTAGCTTCAAATAATAAAAGGACAACACACAAATGCACAAATTTTTTAGTGTTTTGTTATTATGGAAATGAAAATGCAAAACAGAAAAAAAAAAAATAAAACAGGCTCAATCTAATATTTAGAATGCTGTTTCATTCATTGGTCGTAATTTGTATTTTATTAATTTTATTTATTGTGAGAGACATTGACAAATAAGCCAACTGACATGATGACAAGGCTGCCAAATGAATAAATGTAAATGTAAATATACAGTATGACATGTAAAAAAAAAAAAAAAAAAACCTTACAGTGTGCATCAAATGGTCACAAATATCTTTATATGTGACTGAAACAACAAACTCTAACAAGTTGGGTGTATTTGGGGGGTTGGGGGGGAGAATAAAACGTGCATGGTTCCTTTCAACTCACAAACTCAGATATGACAATTATCTCAGAGTTTCCCAGTTGTAATTGTGTTTTTCAGAAATGAGCCTGTAAGTGGAATCAGTTATGTAAGATGAGGGACACATCCAAAATATGCAGTGGTAAGACAGGTTTGAAAAGCACTGCCCTTAAACTTTGAGATTTTTATTTATTTTTTCTTCCCCACTGTGAATTTGAGATTAAAAGATCAGTGATGAAATCAACCAGTATGTGACTAGAATATCATTAGAATAGAATAGAATAGAATAGAATAGAAGACTAGAGTAGAATTTCCTATTGTACTGGAACTTTGATAATTGAGGATAAAAGAAAAGCTCAGGCTTTAGGGAACATGAGGGATTGTAATACATTCTAGAGAGATCATTAGCTTTAGAAGTTTTGCTGTGTGGACAGAAGGCAAGGGTAAAGTTGAGTCCAGAATAAGGCCCTCATGCTTGTATAAGCAGACATCTAGTTGTCTAGTCTGATTTTGTTCAGTGAGCAGGGGCCTCATTTATAAAGCCTGCGTATGCTCAGATTTGATCTTAGAGTGTGCGTACGCTTAAGTCCACGCAAGCGCTCATATTTATAAAAATTGTCCTTGAAGTGGAAAAGTGCTTAGCGTCACGTCAGGGTCTGAGCAGACGTACGCACTTTTTATTGTCGGAGTATTGCAGGTTTTTTTTGTTTTTTTTTTAAATAAATGTAAGCTGTTCTTGCAGCTCGCTGTTCTAAATTATGATGATTGGTGATATTGTATGTTAATGACATTAATTAGGAGTCGTTTACAAGGCAGAGAGCTGAAACCATTCAATTGCGCGCATGATCAAGATCATTTGCGATTCATGGATTTCACATCTGAAAGAGAGGCGTACCTGCGTTTTCTGTGCGTACTCTCATTCTATGAATCAAACATACGTATATTCGAGATATGATCGTAAGATCAAATTTAGGACGGTTTCTGTGCAACATTTTATAAATGAGACCCCAGGACTTTAGATAAAATATGGTTGTGATTCCAGAGTTTTTTTTGTTTGTTTGTTTTGTTTTGATGTTATCCATTTGAGCAGATTTGCAACTTACAAAAATGAGCTCCAGACAAAAGTTATGTCATTATTTAGAAAAATTCAGACTTAATTTATACTTAATTTACGTTTCCAAGTGCACAATATTGCATGACAGTCAAAGGAATTTGATAGTAAAAAATAAATAAATAAATAAAATAATTTTAAATACAATTTTGAAATATGTTCAATGGATCAGAACCAGTTTGGGAAAAAATCTGAAGAAATAATGTAATATAAATACATTTTTGGGGATGAATTTTGATTCATAAACCTCCAAAAAACTTAAAGCATTAGTTAAAAAATGGAGTCTTAAATGCTATGCATGGAATGTACTTTGCAACAGGCAAACATAACAATAACCTGTACAATGGAGACAAGTGATTTTAATCTAAAGCCAGCCTTATGATTGATGTTTGATGTATGCTGAAACATACATTTTGGGTGTATTGAAACATCTAATACTTAAACATTATCACAAATTTAGAGAAAAAAAGTAAAATATTTATTCATAAAAATTAATTCAATTTTTAGATCCCTTAACCCAGTGTTTCCCAACTGGTGTGTTGACTGGCGAGAGCAGAGGTGCTGTGTAAAAAGTGAAGGTAAGGGGGCACAGGGACAAAGTGGCTGATCGTGCAGTCAGTATTCAAGCAATTTTAAAAGCGCAGAGAACCCAATAATTTTATAATGAGCTTGACACCTACGGTCACTGCTGAGGATGGAATTTAATTACTTAATAAAGCATATAGTTGTTACTCTAGAGGTTTCATATTAGAAATAAAGTTAAAGACATTTAAACTTGTTCACAGATTTTAAGTAGATCATTATTTATATTAAAAAAATATATAAATTTAAACTGTACTTTCTGTAATAGTCAGCATGAATCCACCTTGCATTTGTTTTGGCATTGTACTTTTTCAGTGTTATTGTGGTGTAAGGTACAGAAATTCATGAATGTTCAAGAATGTTCTCTCCTATGGGAAAATGACATCGTTGCTTTCACTGATTATCCTGAAGATTAAAAGTGTTTTTATTTCATTAATTTATACTTTATCAAATTTTACATTCATAAATGCAAATTTACTAATCAGAAACCCAATTTTATAGCTTTGTTGCCTGAGGTAAGTCTGTATATAAATAGTATTAGAGACACTCTAGAGCAAGATTTTAACGTTCATTCCTTTATTCTGCACATTTATTCTGATTTTTGTATAACTTTTTCCCCTTTTTTCTTTTCTTTTTTTTTTTTAAGTTGGTTTTCTTCTTTTCATGCACCAACACATGATGGCCTCTTAGGTCTTGGAGAAAGTGTTTCAGAGCCTGAAACACGGCCAGAATCTCCAGGCAGTTGATGTGCCACGTGAGATGGTGACCACTCCACAGACCGCGGGTTGGGCAGCCACTCATGACCGCTCCCCAACCAATGAGGGAGGCATCTGTCGTTAGTGTTACGCGACGACAAAGAGCTCCTAACACCGGGCCCTGAGACAGGAACCAAGGTTTCCTCCACGTCTAAGGCATGAAGGCAGCGACGCGTGACCTTGATCATGCGAAGCAGCTGTCCCCTCAGGGAAAAACCCTTGGTCCTGAGCCACCACTGCAGGGGTCTCATGTACAGCAGGCCAAAAGGTATTACGTTGGACGCAGCTGCCATCAGACCCAGCAGTCTTTGAAACTGCTTGACAGTGAGTGACCGGTCTTCTCTCACTCTTGCGACTGCCGTGGGGATCGACTCGATCTGAGCAGGAGACAGACGTGCCTGCATCGTGGTCAAATCCCACACTATGCTCAGATAAGTGGTTCTCTGTACTGGAGAAAGCACACTTTTCTCTGCGTTAAGTCTTAACCCCAGCTCTTTCATGTGAGTGAGAACGACATCTTGATGCCGGACCACGATCCGCTCTGATTAGGGATGGCTAGATACGCGTATCGGTACCGAACGGTTCTCAGACAAATTCCAAATGTAAGTGATCATCCCTATCCCATTGGAGGGAGGATTTTGGAGTGAGCAGGGCACGTGAGTTTCATAATGTAGTCGTTTGGAATGCATTTGGCGAAGGGAGCGATGTAATTTACTCATTATCATCAGCTGGCATGTTCCCGTGACAACGCAGCATGATGTCCGTTAGCAGATTCGCTGATGTACACCAGCATAAAAAATATACATTTTTATATATATATATATATATACCCGCCCTCATAACTCCTGGACCAAGGCGTCAGGACGCTCTAGCTGAAGACCATCTAGCAAGAACGATGGTCCGTAGATCCAGCTTCTGCTAGAAGCCATCGGCCGTGAGTGCTGCTCTGACTCCAGATATTCTGATGAGTATAAAAAGCAACGCTCACCAAATGAGGAGCTGGAACACAGTTGGGGCTGTTCCCGCCCAGCAGCCCCAAATGCCACATCAACCTCCTCAGAGGAAGAGAGGTATACACCGTGTTCTTACTTGAGAAATTAATCCCAAGCGCTCGCTGCATACAGAGAGTGAGGGAGGAGAAAGGGTGCCCGTCTCCAAACCCTGCTGAAAAATCACTGACTTCTCCAGACAAAAGAAATCAATCATTTAATCCCACAGAATTAAATGCAATCAAGCAACCAGACAAGTAAACACGGTCGGATATGCTATAAGATACAATATAGAGAATCGCCGTAATGCACGCAACGCGCGAGCCGATTCTATAAGGCTTTCTTCCCTCGAGAAGAAACGCCAGAGGGAGCAGAGCTACAATCTGCGGTAATGCACAAGGGATTATAGCGTGAACACAGCCAGCCCCTCAGAGCTGACTGAGCGTGCTCTGCTCCAAAACAAACCACACATAAATCGCATGCATCCCCACCCCTATTTCAGCGAGGGCAGGGAGAACGAGCGATCTAAAAATGCAGTCTGTTCAAATGCAAACAACCTCAATCTCCTCGGAGAAAGACAGCTGCAGCAGCGCGCTCTCGCTCAATGGGGGGAAGAGACCGCAGCGCGGGCTTCCAAACCCGAGAAAGAGTGCTACATCTAGGGAGAAAGGCAGAGAAAGGGCAACCCCGTCTCCAACCCGTCTGCTAGATCCACGAGCAATCCCCGCGATCTCAATCGACGCCGTGCCTCAGCAGCAGCGGGGCCGAAACCACAAAGATCACCAACAAGGACACACTCCTCGGAGAGTGCCCGGCGGGAGCGAAACATTGCGGGCAGAAGCACAACCAGCCCCCTCGAGAGCTGAATGTGCGTGCTTCGCTCCCAAACACACAACACATAGACTATGTGCATCCCCACCCAAAATAAAATGCGGGCAGGGGAACACACAGCCCAAACAGTTGTAGGACATAGCCACTCTCAAATAAAAGCTGTGCACTGGCACAAAAAACAGAGTGACACATACATACACAGAGCGCTTACTGAAAGACAGAAGCTGCCGGCCGTATCCACCACACGTGCTTTTAAGCTTCCTGGTCTCTACGTCACCCCGCCCGTGACGTCTCGATTCTCCGTTGGACTGATTACAGACGTGTTTCAGAGCGTGGTCACACTGAAGGCATTCCCAAAGTGTTTTGACTCAGCTCGAGTTCCTGATGGGGAACTGTATTCTTCTCCACTATTCTGGAAATGTATGGCTCCTTTCAACTAAGAAACTCAGATAATCACAATTATCTCAAATTTCCCAGTTGTAATTGTGAGTTTTCTGTAATGAGTCTGTAAGTTGATTCAGTTGTTTAAGATGAGAGACCCCTCCAAAATATGCTGCAGTAGGGGTCTCCAGGACAGGTTTGAGAAGCACTGCCCTTAAAGGTAAACTTTAAGTTTTTTTTTTTTTTTTCACTCTGAATTTGAGATTAAAAGACCAGTGATGAAATCAACCGATTGTGTGATTAGAATATCATTTGAATAGAATAGAATAGAATTTCAGAGCTCAGAGCTGCATGTGAAGCATTGTAATACATTCTAGAGAGAGCATTAGCTTTAGAAGTTTTGCTGTGTGGACAGAAGGCAAGGGTAAAGTTCAACCCTTAAAGCCCACATGCTTGTCTAAGCAGACAAATAGTTGTCTAGTCTGATTCTGTTCAGAGAGCAGGACGTCAGTGAAAATATGGTTGTGATTCCAGAAAATTGTTTCAGAATTTATCCAATAGCATTTGAGCAGATTTGTTTGAACAGATTTGTGCATCCGTCCCCGAGATTGGTTTCCAGAGATCAACCTGAAGGTTGATCAACGATCAACGTGTACTTTCATGTGTCGATCCTTCTGTGCCACAGACCATTTCTGCGGTTTGCATTCGAAGGATGTGCATATAAGTACAAGGTCCTGCCCTTCAGGCTGTCCCTGTCCCCCAATGTCTTCACGAAAGTTGTGGAAGGGGCCCTTGTCCCTCTCAGATAGCGAGGTGTTCGCATCCGCAATCTCGATGATTGGCTTATACTAGCTCAGTCTCAGGATCGGTTGTGCAAGCACAGGGACCTAGTGCTCCGGCACCTCAGCCAGTTGGGTCTTCGGGTCAACTGGGAAAAGAGCAAAGTAGCCACGAAGCAGAGGATCTCTTTTCTCGGTATGGAGTTGGATTCGGATGAACAGACAGCACACCTCACATAGGAACCTGCATGGTCAGTGCTGAACTGCTTGAATTCATTCAAGGGCAGGACAGCGGTCACACTGAAAGAATTTCAGAGCCTCCTGGGGCATATGGCAGCTGCAGCGGCAGTTACACTGCTGGGCCTGCTTCATATGAGACCACTTCAGCACTGGCTTCATGGCCGAGTCCCGTGGCAGTGCGGCGCTCACCAGGTCCAAGTCACACCGGCCTGCCGCCAAACCTTCAACCCGTGGTCAGACCTTGCATTTCTCCGGGCAGGAGTACCCCTAGAGCAGGCCTCCAGGTATGTTGTGGTTTACACGGATGTGTCTACCACCGTCTGGGGGGCCACTCGTCATGGAGGTCTGGTAAAAAGGGGAGTGATCAATGTTGGGATCTCTCCCCCTGGCCACCCGACAAAAATCTGTCATCTAATTTGGAGTGCCTGGGGTTCTCTTGCTCCTGTGGCCAGTCTAATTTAAGCCTGGCCACCACGTTAGTCACCATCTCGAGTAACTCTCCAAATGCTTTGGCGTCGCACGAGGAGCGCTCAGAGGCGGCGCTCTCGGTCTCCATATCACCGGAGGCAAGAGAACCCGCGTCCTCGTCTCACTCTGAAGAAGCGAGGGACTTCGTGATCTGGGGAGAGAGAGAGAGAGAGGAGGCTCGCGCACTCCTCATCTCTCAGCCAGCTCAACGCACGAGCCCAACGATCTTAATGAGGACGCCGAGGCTCGCTCCTCTTGAAACAAAGCGAGCCGAGCAATCCGATAGAGAATGACTCACAGTGCTCACATTCAGCGTCCTCAAGAGCAGCAATAGCATGCTCTTCCCTGAGGCACTCCAAACAATAATCATGTGGATCATCATCAGGGGTAACTTGTGCACATGGTGGCAAGCATCTGATGCACTAGACATGATCTACTTTTCTTTCTCTTTCACAACAACACAGAGGAGAGACAACACACACACACACACACACACAAAGCGGTCTCGAAGACAAAGAAACCTGAAGTTATGTCCGTTTCACGTCTATTTATAACCTCAGGTGCACGTAATCAAATGACGCCACCAACCGAGGTTATTTAAGTCAGTGTGTTTGACACACGTGCTTCGCAACCGGTCGATCAAAGAATGTTCTCATCAGCGTTATTGAAACGCAGCATCGAGAGTAGCTTTTGATAGGGAACTTAACTTCACATCATCTCACCATAGGCCCCACCCACTGGCATTCAGTCACTTAACAGACGAAAGTAGGCTTGTTCGAGTTGCATTGGCGCTATGCAGACCGACAAGCGTATGACATCAAAGTACCACGAGAGCAGTTCAATTACCATAAAGAGTAGTCAGCTCTCCAATTGCTCTCGTGGTACTTTGATGTCAAACACTGAGTCTAGTCTAGTGACTGCCTATGCTGGATGAGAGTGTCATGTCACATCAAAAGCAAAAACACAGTCTGCTAACAACAGAAAAACAAAACAAAAAAAAAACAACAGATGGGAACTCAATTTAGTGACTCCAACACGAGTCACATTTTAATAGACATTTAAAAGACTGCTCTTATCATCCGATCATGGTTGTATCTCTATATTAGTGCTACTGGATCTTAGCGCTGCGTTCGACACTATTGATCACAACATTATTTTGAATAGACTAGAAAATTATGTTGGCATTAGTGGAAGTGCATTGGCATGGTTCAAATCATACTTATCTGACTGCCATCAATTCATAGCAGTGAATGATGAGGTATCATACTGATCACTAGTATGGAGTTACTCAAGGCACAGTACTAGGATCGTTGCTTTTCATGGTGTTAGCTTTCACTGTTATGCTGATGATGCTCTATATTTATTCACAGCCCGAGGAAACATACCAATTTGCAAAACTAATGGAATGCTTAGTTGATATTTAAAAAAAAAAAAAAAAAAACTGGATGACGAGTAATTTCTTACTGCTAAATTATGATAAAACCGAGGTGTTAATTATCGGAACAAAAACCATGTTTCTAGCATTTGTAAAACTGCAATTTTCCATCTCAAAAATACATCTAAATTATGACCAGTGCTCTCACTTTCAAATGCACAAATGTTAATTCATGTGTTCATGACCTCAAGGTTAGATTATTGTAATGATTTATTGAGTGGTTGCCCTTTGTGCTTAACAATCAAACTCCAGCTGGTCCAAATTGCAGAAGCTAGAGTTCTTACTAGTACCATGAAGTATGACCATATTAGCCCAGTTCTGTCAACACTGCACTGGCTCCCTATTAAACATTGTATACATTTTAATATCTTGCTAATTACTTATAAAGCCCTGAATGGTTTAGCTCCTCAGAGTGAGCTCTTATCGCATTATAGTCTTTCATGTCCCTTCTGGCCATTTTATAATGCCTAGAATATCAAAATAAACTGTGGGCGGCAGATCCTTAAACTCGGGAACAATCTACCTAACATTATTCGGGAGGCAGACACGCTCTGTCAGTCTAAATTAAAGACCCATTTCTTTAACCTTGCATACACATAACACGCCATTGCATTTCTATAATTCAAATCCATTAAAGGCTTGTTAGGCTGCATTATTAGGTCAACCAGAACCAGGAACACTTCCCATAACACCCAATGTACTCGCAACATCTATGCTAATATTGGTCTGTTTCATTCTTATTCCGAGGTCACCATAGCCACCCAGATCTGGTCTGTATCCAGATCAAATGGTGGATCAGCACCTAGAGATGACCTCTACAGTCCTGAATGTCAGCGGACACCATGTCAACTAGATGAGCCCCAGAGATAGATCCCCCGCAAAGACCATGTCAACTAGACGGCCAATGGGACAAGACCATGGAAACCAGACATTTTCTCTGCACAATCATACCTGTATTGCAGCCTGGAATTAAACCATGCCATGCTGGTTTCATCTGGCCCCCCTACTGAGCCTAGTTTCTCCCAAAGTTTTTTTCTCCATTTATGTCACTGATGTAGTTTTGGTTCCTTGCCACTGTTGCCTTTGGCTTGCTTAGTTGGGGACACTTGACTGACTGCACAGACGCTATTGGAAGAGAGCTGAACTGGATGATGACATCACTGAATCATCAATGAATTGACTTTAACTGAAAATGAGTCTGTTATTGTCCTCTTGCATTATTGACAAACTATTTTCCTGCTTGACACTGTAAAGCTGCTTTGACAAAATCTGTATCTATAAAGCTCTATATAAATAAAGGTGACTTGACTCTAGTTGAACCAGAATCCTAATAGTATCCCTGAAACATATCTTGTCTCTAAAATAAAACATTGTAAATAGGATTTAAGGATGAGAATTTATTTGCAACAGTTAATGAAATGACTCCAGCTTAAAGACTTCAATCTTGACTTGGACTTCAGATGAAAGACTGAAAAATGTTCGGTTTGACGTTTCCTGTTTTTTTTTATTATTATTATTATTTATTTGTTGCCAAACAACATAATTGTATGGAATTTCTTGGTGAGCTCAAACACAAACACAATCAATTATTCCAACCATTATAAAGAATGAAATACAAATCCATAAGTGCCAGAAGAGTTTAAAACATGGACCATCCTACAATAGGTACTGTTCAAAAAGTGTGCAGACTTAGTTTTAATTGCTCTAAGTCATCTGCCTAATGGTTAAGGAATTAAAAAAAAAAAAAAAAAAAAAAAAAAAAAATCATACTGACTCCAAACTTTTGAATGGTAGTGTATATTGGGTCCTATATGCTGTATTTATAATATATTATATATATGATTCTCTATAATATGACCTATTTAAATTACAGAAAGAAATATGTGCTTATATGTAATGTGGCCTGAATGTCTAACAGCATCTTTAGTGTCTTGTAAAGTAAGATGACCTGGAAGAAAGCGCAGTCAGAGCAATGTCTCCATAGAGACTCGGAGCGAGGCTTGTTCTGACAGTACTTCTCATAGATCTGCAGATCCGTCATCTGAGAAACATGAAAAAGATGTTTGCATAATCTATTCAATAATGTATTCAATCAGAACAGCACAGGATGTAACATCCGACTCACTCTCTCCAAGAAACACCGGCCCACGAGCTCAGGACAGTCTGTGTACGCTTCCAGTTCACGAAGAAAAGTCCTGAAATAAATTGAGAGTGAATAGAGAGAATAAGAGGTGCTTTAGCTTTATAACACCATGCTAGCAGAAGCTAAAGCAGACACAGAGGGTTCACGCACTTCTTGTGGAACTGGTATATCTCAGGCATGTTGCCAAAGAGGATGTCCTTCTTGTGAAGCAGTGAATTGGGGATGAGGTGAGTCATGGCAGGATTGTCCATTTCTGCTCCATAACCCTAAACACAAATTCATCTGTCATGTCAAATGTATTAAAAAAATCAGAACTGATCTGACCTCTAGAGGACAAAAATGTCAGTGCAACTTACCTCCAGCACACACAGCAGCTCTTCCACATACGCTCGCTCCGTCTCCAACAGCTCATTCATCACGTGCCTGTAGTGGACGGACATTAAACACATCATTCGTACAGAAATGACACACAATTATAGCTGATTTTCCTCTAAGCTCCTGACTGACCGTCTAAGCACAGCAAAGTTCTCCTCTTCATCAGAGACGGACGGGTGTCTACTGCCATCATTCTGTATGTGTATCTCTCCCTGAAAATAAAAACAAGCCTGCATTAGTGTCCAGCAAATGTGTTCAGACTAATTCTGTCACTTTATTAAATCACAAATACCATGCAGAAGTTGGTTTGGGAGAATATTTTTTTAGTTTAGCATTCAAAATGCACTCAAATTAACTTTAAATTGGGAAATTATTGAAATAATTATTTAAATAATAACCACTAAGGTTGTCAATATCAAAATCATTTGTAAAACTTAAGATTAAACAACTTTTTTTTAAAAATCACTTAATGTTACTAAAGTTTTTAAAAAGTCATATTTTCATGTTTCATGCTTATTTCCATGCTCTCTCTGACCTTGAGACCCCTATAACAAAGGAAAATTTGCTTCATCAAGTTATGATCAATTAACAACAATCTTAAGTGCAAAAAAATGCATACGTTAAGGGTATAATGTAGCCATTGTTGCTTAAAGGGGTCATATGATACGATTTCAAGTTTTCCTTTCTCTTTGGAGTGTTACAAGCTGTTTGTGCATAGATAAGATCCCTGAAGTTGCAAAGACTAAAGTCTCAAAACCAAAGAGATATTCTTTATAAAACGGCTCATTCAAACACGCCCCCACATGTCTACGTCACAATGTGGGGAGATTTTCATAACACCGCCCAAATGTGCACGCAGTGAAAGAAGGCGGAACTATTTGCTGCCGCCGGCGACATGTCTTCGAGACGCTGTTTCATTGTGAAAGGGAAACAACTTTGTTTGGGCTTCCAAAGGAGGACACAACTAGAAATCAGTGGTTAAATTGCATTTACAACACTGTTTCAGAGCAGTACAATGCAAATATTCGAGTGTGTGCAGCACATTTTACGGAGGACTGTTTCCTGAACCTTGAAGCTACAATGTTGGCTCGCACAAAGGCTGTTTCTATAAAGTGGGGCAATTCCAACTTTGAAAGGACAGTCTGGCGCTTCTGCCTCACAGCTTGCAAGTACATTTCTGCCACTGACGATTCAAACGTGAGTTTTGAGCAGTGTAGAGTAGTGCTTGTTGTTTGTCGTTTCTCCGATCACAAATGCAGACATGGTAACGTTTACGCGGCGCGATGCAACGCGACACGTAAAAAGACAGTATAAGTCATTATAAGCAATAATTATGTCCCCACTGGATGCAACAAACGCCTCATTTATAATGGGTTTTACTGTTTTAGTCTCGTCACACCGGGACATGGCATCACAACATGGTAAGGGGCGTAACATTTCTTTCTCACACTTGAGTTATTCGGCCAATCACAATGCACTGGATAGCTGGCCAATCAGAGCACGCCTCGCTTCTCAGAACGATGAGCTTTGTAAAAATTGGTGCGTTTCAGAATGGTGGGGCATAGAGGAGCAACAATAATGTACAGTATGTTTTTTGAACATTAAACTGCATAAACACATTGCATTACACCAAATACACAAAATAATGTTCTTTTTAGCAACATCATACGACCCCTTTAAAATATAAATATCAAAGCAGTCGTATAAGATAATATTGCTTATACATTCAATAAAGCATTGCCTAGAGATGAGATACCTACTTTTCTGCAGTTTCCATTGATGATATCACCCTCTATCATCTTCTCCCTATGAGCTGGGATAAAAACACAGTTATATTAGTAAACTAATATACTGTATGTATGTGACCCTGGACCACAAAACCAGTCATAAGGGTCAATTTTTTGAAACTGAGATTTATACATCATTTGAAAGCTGAATAAATGGGTTTGTTAGGATATAACAATATTTGGTCGAGATACAACTATTTGAAAATCTGGAATCTGAGGGTGCAAAGAAATCAAAATATTTAGAAAATCGGCTTTAAAGGTGCCATAGAATGCATTGATACAATATTTTAAATTGTTCTCTGATATCTACATAGAAGGTATGTGGCTTAGGTAAGGGCAAAAAATTTTCCATAAACCGTTTTACATGTCCATTTACAACCCTAGGATTTCTCCCTAGAATGAAATGCTCTGTTATTACCTTATTTGGAAGGCTCATGAATAATAATGTTGAGCTGTGCTCTGATTGGCTGTTTCATATTGCAGCTCAATGTTGAGCTGTGCTCTGATTGGCTGTTTCACAGTGCAGCTCATTTCAGTAGCTCACACAGCAGGAAGGAAACACAGGGAAAATATATATTTCAGTACTTTCTCTCGCGGTTATATCGTTGGGTAATTATACTGTATGTACAATGCGGGCATCAGGGAGCCGCTTTGAATGCACGATCGCGTTTTACTTTCACTTTTGAGATTTGCGATCGCTCGTGCTCTACGTAAACTACAGCTGCAGTACTTACCACACATTTTACAAGATCAGATACTTGTCAGTAGTGCTCAGGATCTGTAAATCATTCGCCATCATCCTCAGTCATCTCTCCTTACTCTGTTTATGTGGTAAGTGAAATTTTATGTACTGTAATGTAACAGGCTACCGCTGGCAAGCAGCTAACCATGTCCCTTTAGTGGCTCGCGTTATTTTATTAGAAGGCTTAGCGTTGTTGTTTTCTGTGCCTTTCTGAATACAGACACCAACCCATCCCTGCACAGCCTGGAACATAACATTTATTTCTATGATCTGCCATTTTCGCTGTTATCCTCGCATGTTTCTTCACAATACCTGCAGAACTTCTGATGATTCTGCTGTGCAGGTCCGGCTGGCCCAGAACATGGGCGGGTATATCCAAATATTGGGGGCGTAACTATTAGTGATCCCGACTCTTACGTCACAGTCGGTGTTATGTTACGATTCGCCTATTTTTCAGTGGTCTTTTGTTTGCACGAGATTTACATAAGGAGTAGGAAACATTGGTGTTTGAGGCTCACGGTATGTCATTTCCATGTACAGAAATCTTATTATTCAACTATGCCACGGTAAATACAGTTTTCCATTCTATGGCACCTTTAAAGTTGTCCAAATGAAGTTGTTAGCAATGCATATTACTAATCAAAAATTAAGCTTTGATATATTTACGGTAGGAAATGTACTAAATATCTTCATGGGTCATGATCTTTGCTTAATATCCTAATGATTTTTGTCAAAGAAAAATTGATCATTTTGACCCATACAATGTATTTTTGGCTATTGCTACAAATATACCTGTGCTTGGTCCAGGGTCACACATACATATACATATACATATATATATATATATATATATATATATATATATATATATATATATATAAAATATAATATTATATTATATTATATATATATATATATATATACACACACACACTGTTTTTTGTCATGCAATGATCCCCGCAGCTCTCTATCGTGAACACTAGATGGCAGAAGAGTAAAGTAAGTGACAGGGTCTGCCATATCTGTTGTGCATGAGTGACCATAAGTAGCTAATGGCCAGTGTGTGTGTATTTGAGTGTGGAGGGAGTTAGGGGACGACAATACCGCACTGCGGAGGAGAGAAGCCACTGCTAAACTGCTCTGTAGAAAACCGCTGTATTAATGTGTTTGCCTCTCTGCATAAAATGCACAACTCATGTGATATTCATTAGATTTTATTAGGTGTTAATTCAGAATTAATACTGCTGAATAATTTAGATAATTTGATATCCAAGTAACTGAGAACACAATAGTCCTGAACTTGGGTGAACATATGTAAATGTGAACATTTGAGATGAATAAACTTGGCCCAAAATGTTTGTATTATTCAGTAGGTTCACAACTAAGCTAGACACCAAACACAACACACAAAAAGACACGTTTAGGGGGTTAACCTGTTGAAGAGACGGGTGATTTTATGATGGCCTCAGGACGTGGGGCGACGGGCTGCACGGGTCGTGTCTGTTTGGCTGCTAACTTCTTCAGACTGACCCTCCTCTTCTCAAACATTTCCTGCATGGACAGCTGCTTCTGAAACACTTTGTCCACTTGATCCTGTTTGAGCACAGAGAAAACATTCATTTAACACTAAGAAACTAAAACACCACAAGACATTCACATTCTCAATGACACTTTAAATAACCAATAACTCAATGCATACGAACATAGATATTTACTGTGTAAATAAAAATCTGTACACACATATTATGGCTCAGCATGTCAGTTCTGTTTTTAAATGGTTTTGAGTCTTTTACCCTCAAGTCTTGTGTGAGCACCAACTCATAGTCCCTCCAAATTCCACTCAAATCTGTCAACTTGTGCTGATTGGCTGTTTCCAGGTAACGCTCAATCTCCTGCAGTGCTGACTCCGCTCCATCCTGTGATTGACACTTGTCCACAGGCTGAGACGCCAGCAGGTAGATCCCATCATCATACCATTTAGTGGCCTGGAAGAGAAAGGAAAACAGTCAGTGATCATCATTAAAAAGGACTTTTAGTCCATGTCTGTTAGCTTTGAGAGCATTTGCAATCTAGTTCTCTTCCTAAAACTTTGCAAAGTCTCCTCTTAAATTATAAATATGGACTGTGACCTAAACTAAAGTCTGTTAAGCATATAAAATAGGATGATCCATTGGTCACACTTTATTTTAAGGTCCAATTCTCGCTATTAACAAACAATTAACTACGACTTTTGCCTCAATAAACTCCTAATTTGCTGCTTACTAATAGTTAGTAAGGTAATTGGTAAGTTTAGGTATTGGATTAGGGATGTAGAATATGATCATGCAGAATATGTGCTTTGTAAGTACTAATAAACAGCCAATATGTTATTAATAAGCATGCTAATAAGCAACTAGTTAATACTGAGAATTGTTCCCTATACTGAAGTATTACCAATCTATTTGATACATCCTGCAACCTCCAGATTCAATAAGAAAAATAACAACACAGTGATGATGAAGGAATCAGTGGGTGGGCCTACTGTACCTTCTCTAGACACTGGTATAGCTCCATGGCTTTGAGCAGATAGGCTTTCTTGGCCTTTAGGACAGCGCTGATCTCCTCGCACACAGCCCGCAGCTCAGAGCATTTGGGCAGGATGGAGTCCACAGCGTAATGAGACGCTTCAATCAGCTGGTCAGCATCACATGCTAGAGCCAGCGCTCGGTCCAACACCTCCTACAGATAGAGAGAGAAATATTTAATCATTTTATAATATTATGCACACTTCAAAAGATTATGGTTAAAACTATTTTTGAAAGAAAGTTTTCTATTTCAAATAAATTCTGTTCCATTTCAAATAAATGCTGGAAACAAATGTGTCAAGATTTCCACAATTATAAAGCAGCACAACTGTTTTCAACATTGATGATAATAAGAAATGTTGCTTAAGCATCAAATCAGCATATTAGAATGATTTCTGAAAAATCGTGACACTGAAGTCTTGAAACATTGACAGTGAAAAATTCAGGATAAATCACATTAAAACAAGTTATTTAATTTTCTAATATTTCACAATATTTTTTTTCTTCCATTTTATTTTTTTAATATTATAAACACACACACACACAGTTATAATATAATTATACTATCTTGATGAATTTAAATGGTTATAATCTTATATACTGTATATGAACATGGAAATAAGACGAACTTGAAAAAATTCAAGTTAGCCACCCAGAATTCCTACAGTCCCATCTCAGCAGAATGACTCCAGCACAGTAGGTGATTTATCACATTGGGTAAATCTCCCCCCCTTCTCCCCACAGGATGAGGACATGTGGGTGATTTCTGTAAGGGCCTCAAACTGCCGTGCTCAGCAGTTTAATTACGGAGTGTGAGATTTACATGCTTTATAAGACCATATGCCTGTATCTGCACATGCTAGAACATTATAAGGACAAATGAATGTTTGCTGGGTGTAAACTTGACCCCTTCTAGAGGGAAGAGCTGATGGGCTTTTTTGTAGTACTATCCTTTACGTCATTTCATTTTGTATCTGAATAATAAATGTTATAACATCATTAAAAACATTGAATAATATGACATCAAGTTAATACTTACACATGCTCTCTCTTCATGATTGGTCAGCTCTTTCAGGATATGTTCAACATGGGCGGGGCTAATTCCGACCTCTTTGAAGCCTGATAGTCTGTCATACACCATGTCTAAATGAGCTCTGACCTACAAAACAGAGGAACACAGCCATTACAAATACTGCTCATACAGACCCTCACACACACACACACACACACACACACACACAACTTCCCGCTGAATAGATCCAACAAGCCACACTTAAAAGTAACAATGCACAATATATCTGTATCAAAACCACTATTCATAGATATTGGTTATAATTTGGCTGATATTAGAATTACAGTCTAATTAATTGATTTGAACTTTTATTATTATTTTTTCATATATTTAAAATAGAAGATAAAAACATTTTAATATTTTTATTTTTTTTTAATTATATAATTGTATAATTAAGATGAATTTATCCAATATCCAATATTGTTAACTAAGAGTAAAACCATTTAAAAAATTGCAAATTATTTGTAATTAACTTTTAACTATTAATTAACTAATTACCTATTAATGAACTATCGTTTAATTGAAATAAAGCTGAAATAAAATATAAATATTATGTGAAAAACTTAAGCTTAAAAAAAAAATGTAAAAAGTTACCTTGGCAACTAACTGAAATAAAATAAAAGCTTAAGTGCAAATACTAAAATTACTAAAACTGAAATATAAATTATAAATTAAAAAAAAAAAAAAAGCACATCAAAATCACTAAAACCTGAACTACAGTTAAAATTAAAAGTGAATATATAAAAATAAAAGCAAGTTCAGCATATTAATAAATACTATAAAAGTACATAAATAATATTAAACACTGGTTTATCTATGCATCCCTACTGAAAACATATTTGACAGATATTTTAGATGCACCAGTCTGTGTATCTCACCTCCCTGAAGTTCTGCTCAAAATGCCGCAGTTGTAGACATTGCTCTAGCTTGGTTTGATGTTTATCCCAAAAATCATCAAATGCTGTTTCAGTCTCATCTAACTGACCAAGCAACCTAGAAAGAGAGAAGAAAACATTTATTGAGTGAAAGAATACTTCAATCCAACTCATCATTTACTTTCTTCTGTGGAACACAAAAAGAGAAGTTTAGAATAATGTCTAAGCTGCTCTTTACCACACAATGAAAGCATACAAAGAACAGAGACAAACAACGATAAAACATATCACAAAAAAAAAATAGTACAAATGTTTTGTTTTTTTCATCTGAAACAAAAGATAGCTTCTTAAGTCTGTACCAAGTAAAAATCCTGCCCGCTGTTATAGCTCTGAAATCTCATGCTGTATGTTTGACAGTACCCATAAATAAAAACAAATATAGCCACATCTACATAATAAAGGCTGACAGCAGGCGCCTGTGGATATTAACATACAGGCACGTATCCAGACCCCAGAATGCTGCTTCACTGAAAGGTCATGTGAGTAGAACTGGATTTCAGTACGTTCCTGTTGGTTAATGCTCTTTATACAAGTGTGTAGATTTGCTGTATAATCTTGACCAGGTGGGTCATCTTGTTGTTCATGCAAAATCACAGCTGCCCTGAACAGCTTAATAAAGGGCAGAAACCGAACAAGGACACGCAACAGTCTGCTGCTGTACTGTAACCGTCTGGTCTCTCATTTTTGCATTCCAGCATAGTAGATGGTATCGCCCACACACACACACACCTCTGAACAGTAGCCAGGTTCTCCAGTTCATCCTGGTTCATGGTGTAATCTGGATCTTTCACCAGCGGTTCATTGATGCTCTCCAGCAAACGTGATCCCTGACAGAGAGCGATCCTCAAGTCCTCCTGCACACACACACAGACAGACAAAGTGACATGAAATAAACATACTATTCAGTCCGAATGATGGACATGAATTATTTATGTAAACTTAAGGTTTGTTTATAGCTTATGGCCATGTGAATAATCCATGTTAAATTATTTATGATCTTACTGGACCCCTTATTAAGGACTAGGTCCTATACTGAAACATAGTATATTATATAATCTTTATGACTGCAGCATTCTGCACTTTTTTTTTTTTGTATAATGACTGCTAAACTGCATAAAATGTATGTATATGGTATATAAGTATTCTGTATTATTTTTGTATTGTATATGATTAAGATTTTTTTAAAATGTTTTTTGAAAGATGCTTACAAAGGCTGAATGTATTTGAGCAAAACTACAGCGAAAACAGTAATATTGTGAAATATTACAACTTCTTTCTATTAAAAAAAATGTTCTTTTGACCATTTTATTTGTGATCCTGGACCACAAAACCAGTCTTAAGTCGCTGGGGTATATTTGTAGCAATAGCCAAAAATACATTGTATGGGTCAAAATTATTGATTTTTCTTTTATGTCAAAAATCATTAGGATATTAAGTAAAGATCATGTTCCATGAAGATATTTTGTAAATTTTCTAACGTAAATAACCTAATTTTTGACTAGTAATATGCATTGCTAAGAACTTTGTTTGGACAACTTTAAAGGTGATTTTCTCAATATTTAGTTTTTTTTTGCACCCTCAGATTCCAGATTTTCAAATAGTTGTATCTCGGCTGAATATTGTCCTATCCTAACAAACTATACATCAATGGAAAGCTTATTTATTCAGCTTTCAGATGATCTGATCTCAATTTTAAAAAATTTATCCTTATGACTGGTTTTTGTGGTCCAGGGTCTCATTTGTCAAAGAATTAAGCAGCAAAAACTTTGTACAACTGATAATAAGAACCATTATTAATAATTGTGCATCAAATCAGCATATTAGAATGATTTCTGAAGGATCATGTGACAGAGTAATGGCTGCTAAAAATTAAGCTTTGATGTCACACATTATATTTTAAAAAAATATTAAAATAAAAAAGTTATTTTAAGTTGCAATAATATTTCACAATTACTGCTTTTACTGTATTTTTGATCAAGTAAATCCAGATAATAAAAGACTTTTTTCAAATGCATGAAAAAAAAAAAAAAAAATGTAATCCAAACTATTCACCGGTATACTGTATATTGCTATAACAGCAATCAGTCTATTTCAAGTATTATTTTGCATTGTTTTTGTTTTTCTTCTTACATAAGAACTCATGAAACAAAATAGTAAAAAAAAAAAAAATACACCAACAATAATAATAACTATAATAATTTCAACTCACTCATATCAATATTTTAAGTCCATTTATTTACTTATTTCCCAAGTAGCTGTGTTTTAGCAGGATAATGTACAATCGAGTAAGTTTTACTAGGTTTTCTGACCTTCATTTTGTCCTTCTTCTCTGTGTGGATGGTTAGAAGGTTGGACGTGGCCTCAACGTCATTGGGCAGCTCTGTCTCCGCCAGCTCAGTCCCAAAAGACTGGAGAGTCTGTGCCGTTTTCTTCACCATCAGAGCAAAACCTTCAATGGCCTACAGGCACAACACAAACCAAGAGACGCATATGCCACACCAATCACACAACAGCGAGAGACCCAAACACAATCACACTAATGGCTGAGTCTGCAAGAAAATGAGAAACATACACATGCTCTGAAAACAAGCATGCTGTACTTACATTAACTACACAGCAGCCACAGATCAATACAGACAAATCAATTACTGATTACTTAAAAGCAAGTCCACAAATGGAACGTGAAGAAAGCCTATTCATTTGCTTGAAGTGAAGACTAACGTCCTCTTAGAAAGCTTGCTGGTTAAATACCACATAATAATAATGAAGCACCAAGATTTAAGGTATGTTTGGCATTTTATAGCATTCTATCATACTATTAAGCATGCAGTAAGTATTATTAACATTTCCACTTTCACTAACTACTAACAGTAGCATACTGCATTTAAGTATATCCTATAATGCAACTTGTTCTCCCATTCTGTGAGTGATGAATGGGACAAGACGTGAGACAATATTAACTATGATTTTTAACTATGTTCCATTAAAAATGTATTTTGTGAATTGAAGCAATATTACCATATTTACACAACCAAAAGTTTGAGGTCAATAAGATTTGAAAGAAATTAATACAGCAAAGACTTTTATTCAGTAAGGATGCATTAAAATACAAATCAAAGGTAAAGGCAGTAAAGGCATTTAAAATGTTACAAAATAATTATTTCTCAAATAAAAACTGTTTGAACATTCTATTCATCAAAGAATCCTGAAGAAAAAAAATTATCATGGTTTCCACAACAATATTAAGCAGCACAACTGTTTTCAACATTGATAATAAAAAGAAATGTTTCTTCTGAGCAGTAAACCAGCACATTAGAATGATTTCATGTGACACTGAAGACTGGAGTAATGATGCTGAAAATTCAGCTTTGCATCACAGGAATAAATTACACTTTAAACCCAATTAAAACAGAAAACAGTTATTTTAAATTGTAATAATATTTCACAATATTGCTGTATTTTTTAAATAAATGTAGACTTGCATTAAAAAAAACAAAACAAAACAAAAAAAACCTTACTCACCCCAAACTCCTGGTCAACAATTACGTACAATGGTCTTATTATAAAAACTGGGTATTAACCCTAAACCTAATCCTACACCTAGTCTTAGGCCATATTAACTTCAAGTAGTAACCATATATCACTCAGTACCTCAGTAAGTTTATTTATTCGCTATGTGCTTTATACATCTAACCAGACCTATGCCCACTTTTCATTTCTGTGGTCCATCGATCAGTTAAAAACAGGAGTGTACTCACGGTGCGGTGTGAAATCCATTTCTCGTGGCAGTACTCCTGCGTGCCGCCCAGTTCCTGAGTGAGCTGTGTGCGGTCGATGTAACTGTGGAGCTCAGTCACAGAGCTGAGCATGATCACCTACAAACACACACACAATACATAAAACTGAGCACTTCTCTTATGTCAGTGTATTATAATATACATCTCATTACACTCTTCATTAACCACGTGCCTCAGCATGGGAGTTTGTGCCTTGTGTGTGTACTTACCGGCACCTTCATTTTAAACTCATCCTTGTTTATCTTAAAAAAGATGTCTGAGATTGTCCGCTGGAAGAGTGCTGTGGGTCTCAGTACCAGCACCAGCTGCAGGTTGCCTGGGAAAGAGCCCTACAAAACACACAAATATACAAAACAATAAGAAAAACATCTAACAGTCAAGCCAAACTAAATCTAACCTTGTTTCTTGAACATTTAAATTAGAAAAGAAAAGAAAACAAAAGAAAATTGAGGAGGAAAAACACCTCGGCTTTATTCAGAGGCCCAAACTTAGCAAAAATACTTAATTTATTGCAGATGTTGTTTTTTGTATGTCCAAAAAGTGAGATGAAATTCTGATAGCTTGTAATGTAAATCAATGAGATGCTTAAAACAGTACAGCAGACTACTTACATAAAACTACTTGCGTAATACTTACATAATATATAAATATCAGCTGTCGCTCCATATCTCCCAATATTGTGTCTCAGTAAGATAGTAAGTTGATGTTTAAATGCTTATAGTTTTATGATCAAGGCTCTGTAGTTTTTTTTATTGTGGGGGGATAATGCATATAATGCAGTGCAGAGAAACATTAACTGAACCTGATTTGATGCTCACATTTTGACATGATTTTTCTAAAAATGATATATGGACAATCAAATAAACAAAAGTTGCTTCAGTAAGCGTTCATCTTGAAATATTACTAACAATTTAGAAGTTATTCTTACATTTCCTTTATAAAAACTTGTAAACATTTCACAGCAAAAAGACACATGTACCACAACCCAAAAGAGGATGTTTTTAGATTGATACTAAAAGGTCTTTTACTTTCTAAAAATGTATAAACTATCAATCAGATGACAGAATGCATGTAGTAGATTGTGTACAACAGGTTTTTGCAAGCCAGTTTTGATCATGATCATTTAGAGGTGTATCAAATACGACACAGTAGGCTTCATAGGGTTAATACCTAGCTTATGTTAGTGAGCCATTGCATTTGACTGGTACAGCCTCCCTCCCACTGTCTTCATCCACACACACCATCTATATTCTGTTGCCATGACAACTCAGTTCCTTGAGAGACTAGAAAGGCTAACAATGGTCTCACATATGCCTCCCTCCCTGAGCTCTCTCTCTCTCTCTGTGAATGCATGAACACACACACACACACACACGGCTCTCATGGAGTTCTTATGTTTTGAGTCTCTTCATTAAAATGCCTCCCTACTGGGTACCATGTCAAATCAAAAATATGTCTGTAGATCAATACAGAGCTGTGATGTTTGCGTGGACTGTGGCTGGGTCTCCTGACAACAGAAGACCCAGCAGCCCCTCTGTCTCAGCGTAACTGACAGTGTGTTGGTCAGTAAGCAGTGAAGCAGAAAGGAGAGGCTTTACAATGTGATACAGAGAACTGATTTAAAAACCGTTGATGCTACATTAATATTCATCTATTCATTAAAAATGACTGGTGTAACACAATTTAGTCAGGGTTATTCAGTCAAATTTTTAAGATTTTTAAAAAGAGGTCTCTTATGCTCACCAAGGCTGCATTTATTTGATCAAAATACAGTAGAAACAGTAAAATTCTAAAATATTATTACAATTAAAATAACTGTTTTCAATTTTAATACGTTTGAAAATGTAATTTATTGCTGTGGTGCAAAGCTGAATTTTCAGCATCATTACTCCAGTCTTCAGTGTCACATTATCCGTCAGAATCCTTCTAATATGCTGATTTCATGCTCATGAAACATTTCTTTTTATTATGAATGTTGAAAACAGTTGAATTTATAATATAATTAACAGTAGCATTTATTTGAAAATCATTTCGTAATTATTAATGTATTTTCAGTTTAATGCATCCTTGCTGAATAAAAGTATTAATTTCCTTAAAGGAGACCTATTCTGCCCTTTTTTACAATATGTAATATAAGTCTCAGGTGTCTCCAGAATGTGTCTGCGAAGATTCAGCTCAAAACACCCCACACATAATTTATTACATCATTTTGAAAATGCCTATTTTGAATGGAAGCAGAAACAGGCCGTTTTCGTGCATGTTTTGATTATCATGTCTACTGTGCTGAAATCATGCGTTTTAAACCATATTAGTTTACATTTCTGATATAGAGTTTTCCGAGCACACACATCCGAAGCACGCACTCAAAAAGTGGCTGTCACACCGCATGCGAGTACTAAACTAAGTTCTCTTTCATATCTTACTGTGCTTAAACTGTCAAATACACACTGTGTAATATGTTAAAAACACACGAGTTAAAAAAACAATCGGTTATGTCTCTGAAGGTCAAACAGCTGGCAAAGAAATTGCATGTTTATATTTGATCTGTGTGTAGCAGCAGCGTAATATGCGGTAAATAAATCAATAAATCTGAGTCTTGTCTCCTCTGAGGTTTAATGCAAAACCTGAATATGTGATATGGTAACATTAATTACAACTGAATTGACAATTTAGTTTAGTATGTTCCTACTGCATCATCACTGTATCCAAATGCACCCAACTGCCCAGTCACTCTGACCACAGATTTACAGTGGCGAGATGCACAATCGGGATTTGTCACGAACACTTGAGCCGTCCCAAGAATCAAAATCATGTCCTTACAGTTCTGCGGGAATCTGCCAATATGAGATAATCCTACAGCGGGCTGATCTCACAGTCTGGCATGCTGAAATGCCTCCAGCTCTGGGTTTTGAGGAAAATATTATTACCCTGCCCCCCTTTTTTTCTTGGACAGTGCTGTTGTTTGTTTTCATTCGCGTTAACAATTAGGGAAAAGTGAGATTCAAGGACTAACAAGAATAATTAGCATGGCAATTGGACATTTGGTTGCAGAGTGGACTTCGACACAAACAAAATATGATTAATTAACCTCAAACCTGAAATTTAACATATTTGGCACATAACTCATCACAGGTTTTGATTGGACATTAAAGCATCCGGCATTTTGAGCCAAAAAGTAACTTTCTAACAATCGTCAAAACACTCCTAGCAACAAATGAACTGAAAAAAAAATGCATTGTACTCTTTGCATTCAATGCCCAAAGCAACTGTCAAATCCAAATGAGCAAAAGATTCCCCATTCATAACGTCCATAAAGACACACTCAGTTCCATTAAAAATCTCATGTTTGATTGCTGACAAAGGAGTCTCCTGAAATTGAATCCCGCCTTTATATTACCATGACAATATCCCATTCCTCTGAGGCAGATTGGCCTTGCTTGTCCCCAACAAGCTGGCAATAACTGAAGAGTCGCAGGGGTCGGCTCCACGCACAACAGGAAGTCAGAGAAACACACCCCATTATTGAGTCCTCCATTAAAGCTCATTCAAGCAGACGTGACCAACACAGCTCCTTTTTTAGGAAGCTTTAGTAAACTGCTGTGTGGCTGTGATTGTATTACACGATCGCCTTGGGCCTCTCATAAAGACTGCAATTACAAGATAACATACCAGTGGCCTCGTTTAGTTCAGAAAATGAATTGAACTCATTGATATAGACAATGCAAACACACATCATATGTTTCCCCAAATATGATGCAGCCATGAAAAACATTTACACAGAAATCTGTCCTACTCATTAATATGATGGCGTTGATGTTGCAGTGAATGTGGTCACCCTCCCTTCCCCCATTCTCGCTTACTCAAGCCTTTATTATGTGTGTGTGTATGTCTGTGTGTAATATATTATATATATATATTATATATGCTGATATTATAGGATGCTGATAGCTCAATGGCAAAATAAAAAACAACAAACATATATATATATATATATATATATATATATATATATATATATATATGTTTGTTGTTTTTTATTTTGCCATTGAGCTATCAGCATCCTTGCTCTCTAGATATTACCATCATTATTAGCCGTAAAAAACAATGTTTTGTAATCCGACGAACCTACTGCAGTCTATATATATATATATATATATATATATATATATATATATATACACATATATATATATATATATATATATATATATATATATATATACACATATATACATATATACATATATACATACATACATACATACATACACACACACAAATAAACAGCCAAAATATCAAGCCTAACATCACTAATAGACACAAACTCATCACACTTTCCAGAAATGGAACAGGGATATTGCAGGATATTTAGAGTGAGAACAAGTGTGAGACGAAGAAAGGAATTACTATGTGCATTTATGGGGGTGTAACTCGGTGTTCTCCTGGGACAGCAGAGTGTGTGTGTGTGTGTGTGTGTGTGTGTGTGTGTGTGTGTGTGTAAGGAGGTGGAGAAACCGTGTCTCTAGAGAGCAGCTGCCATGGCACTGATATACCACAGACTAATCAGACACGTGGCATTCAATTAACACACACACGCACATCTCCAGTCCATACACGCACTGCATTTCCTAATTCAATACACACAATTCCATTTTTTGGTTAAATTGGATAGTAAAATGAGGCACACAGCAGAAAAATACACTAACTCATCAAGGCTCATTATTTCCAAACAAAATAGAAACATTCCAATAAATAGCAAGGGATTTGAATCTCAGTGCCCCTGATGCTCATCTCGGTGACCTTTCACCTTTCATTTTTCACCTCATGCACTGTGTGAACATCACTGTTATGTACAGCTCACAGGTGTCACAGTCACAGGTGAAATGCCTCCTAATCAGCACATTTCACTCTTAATAACTGTGGATGGACTTGAGGAACCCAATGAGGTGTGTCTGAGACACTGATGGAGTGAGTGAGCGCCAAGGGAAAACAGAGATGGAATAAAGCAGTTCTTTTAAGAACTATTCACTGAAAGGTTTTTTGAGGAACCAAAAATTGTTCTTCTATGGGTCATCGCTGCCAAAACGTCCTTTTGGAACCTTCATTTTTTAGAATGTCAGATTGGAATGCTTCTGACTGTCCATAAAAACTGATCCATATATACATTTTCCCCATAAAGTCTGAGAGTAGGACACATCAAAGACTGGATATGGATGCTTTCTATCTTTTCACAACGGACGTCACTGAGCAGACGCTCTCCTGTCTTTCAACACACGAGCCTCTTTAACAACCTCCCTTGAGACATCTGAGAGAGCACAGAAGGGAGATGGCCATCAATGCTTTCAGGTCAAAGAAAGGAAATGTTTAGCGAAAGTAAAAACCAGCAGCACCATAATAAAAGACATTTAAACACAGCTGGTCTGCAGGCTGAAACGCAATATGAAATGGGAGGAAGGAGCATATTAAACTCGTGTTGTGTTGACTCGTCAGCTGTTTAGTGTCTCGATTTATTTATGAATCATTGTGGAAACAATAATTAGATGATTTGTCCTGTAGATATGCCTCTAAGTAAAACTAAATCAAATTTACATTGAATAAGAATTAAATCAAATGTACATAAAATGTAAGTTTTAAGAACTGCATGACAAGTAATGATCATGAGATATTAATATAGACTTAAAAATATTAAAAATAAACAATATTTATTTGTATGTGTGTGGGGGGAGGATAACTGGTCATCCACTGCAAATATTACAAGGATAGTGCAATATTTCAATTTAGCTACATTGGGGAAGATGTTTATCTGTGCCCAATTATCATACATTAGCATGCATTAGCGCACATTAAAATTTCCTAAAGTGAATTAGATTGGGACATACGGAGACGAGTTCCATCAGACTTCTTTGTTCATTGGTGCATGTTGTTGAATGCACAAGATTGCACAAATCTAAATGCAAATCAATTAATAGTACCATTTCTAATAACAAAAAAAATAATGAGAGTGTGCACAAGGGACTTTGTTCCAAGTTAAAAGAAATGAAGAAGAAACTGATGATTATGGTAATTACTGGTAATTATGCCCTAAATGAAATACATTAAAGACATCATTAACCAATCTAACAGTGAGCACAAGCAGACACAAAAAAAAATCGACATTTCCTCCATGATATATAATGTCTAATTGTTCTTAATTTGTGAAGCTACCTCATTTTTATTTATATATGACCTATAAAGAGCACAGCGGTTATTATGCATGATGTTATTAGGACTTTGTATTTCTGTTTTGATTTCTGACACGTGTAGGAAAATGTCCTCTGGCTGTTCCACATCAGCTGTGCTGCTGATAACCATAACCAATCAGCCATATGTGCTGTGACAGAGCATAGAGACAGAAAGGAGAAGATTATGTGCCTGTGTGTGCCAGTGTGTGTGAGCAGAGAGGGAATAAGAAGAGAGGAAAAAAGGGGAGGGAGAGAGAAACTACTGTACGCATTGAAAGTTTACCAAGGCAGCATTTAATTGATCAATAATATAATAGCAATATTGTGAAATATTATTACAATTTAAAATGTTTTCTAATTTTTTTATATTTAAAATGTAATTAATTGCTGTGATGCAAAGCTGAATTTTCAGCATCATTACTCCAGTCTTCAGTGTCACATGAGCTTTCAGAAATCATTCTAATATACTAATTTGCTGCTCAAGAAACATTTCTTATTATCATCAATATGGACATTTTTTGTGGAAACTCCTGCCATGTTGTAGCCTAACTATTAACCTGCAAGCAATGAGATGACATGAAATGCAATTAACTGGAAGGTTGAAAGTAAAATGAAGAGAAAGAGAGAAGGACATGAGGCAAAGGGAGAATGATAATCCTGTTATTTCATTACTGTCAAACCTCTGACATCCGTCTCTGCAGCAAAGTGCATTATGGCTATAAAACAGGAAGAAAAATTCCTCTCTCTTTTTCAGGTGCAAGATAATCCTGGAGTGTGTCATCATTTTTCTAAACTAAAGTAGGTTTGTGGGGTAGTAGAATAAACCTCTCCATTATCAACACATAAACAGCACAGTAAAACAGTCTGAACACCAGAACCATGTACTCTGTTATAGATCTGATGTCACTAAAACACTAAAGTCGGTTATTCAGAAAGAGTCAAGCTTGGTTGTCACAATAATTGGCTGACACGTGTTAGAGCACTTTACCATACAGTCACCCTGTTACAATGAGCATCTACAGACTATTCAACGACATAATTAAATATTAAGTGCATGTTACTCATTACTATTACTTAGCACTCACAGTAATTACACGATTCAATGGACACTAATGTAAAAGTGTGGCCTGAAATAAGTGAATAATTCATTTAGTCTCCTAAAGTCTCCTAAATTACATGGGACAATAAACAAACAGTCTAACTGCTGCAACCCAAGTTACCAGTAAAAGTAGGCCATGTTTACCAAACAAAACCAAGTTTCATATGAACATAATATTGTTTAATGTTTAAAAAAAAAAGTAAAAAAAAAAAAGAAAAGAAAAAAAAAGCAATTAATACTTTTATCCAGCAAGGACGCATTAAATTGATTGAAAATGACAGGACAAACATTTACAATTTACTTACATTTTTCATCCCATTGAAAACATTTATGTTAGTGAATCTTACACAGTCTCAGTGCAATATGAAACACCACATATCAGTGAAAGAGCCATTAAATATCATCTTATATTCAGCTCTAAGTCCTCAAAGCCTACTATCCTCACAAAACACATTTTGGGTATTAAATATTTCCCACTGCTGTCTTAAACCCTATAAAGTTAATTAATATTGCCAATAATGACACTAACAACAATGAAACAACAACAAAAGTCTCTTCCTTTTACCAAAATCAGGACTCACTTTGCACAGTTTGACAAAATGCGAAAAATTATCAAAAAATTCAATTAAAAAAAAAAAATCAAATTTTTAGCATAGTTACCACATTTTGTCCTCGTTTGGTAAAGCAGTGAAGCATAAGTTAGCTATCATCTTGATCACTGATTTGACTCCAGTAGCGTTTTTGAGTGCTGACCTAATTAAACAGTGTTAATCTGATTAGCCCAGTGACCTCTCCCCTACTGACCACCATACACACGCTCACAGCTTTAACAAACCCCCTGCGGCCACCACACTTGTTGAGAGTCTGAAGAGTTTACCGCAAGCATAAAAGCAATGATGATGACTACAGGCCACATTCAAAACAAGCTGATGACAAGAACGGACACAGATTACAGCTGTTGTTGTTGCTGCTATTGTTCATTAAACATAACTTCAACATCAGTTGGGCTTTCAGTGTGCTGGGTTTATACTCATGTGGACATGCTGTGGTGCGCTAGACATCTCTGTGGTGGATTAAATATTTAGGGTTTCTATGAAAAGAACCGAGGGCCTTGTTTTTATATGCCCTCCGACTTGGAACAACGCAGAAATTCTGACTAATCCACCCATATAGCCAAAGGCACCTGCCTGTCAGCTCCTATTCTTCTTACAGCAAGCATGGAAAAAACACCACACAGATGCACATGCAAAAGTTTCCTCATTCATACAGACAGATTTCATCTTAAAGTGTTCTCTTAAAGGGACAGTTCACCCAAAAATGAACATTCTGACATCATTTCTTACATCTTTCCATAAACAAAACTAAGGTTCCAAATACCAAAGAACCATTTTTGGGTCCCCAAAGAATCATTTGGTGAATAGTTCTAAAAAATAATCTTTTTCCACTATAAAGAACCGTTTGTGGAATGGAAAGTTTCCATGGATGTTAAATGTTCTTTGTGGAACCACAGATGCCTATAAAGATCTTTTATCTTAAGAGTGTATATGACTATATATTTGAAGCACATTTTTTTTCATAAATTGGCAGCCAGACAACATTGGACCCCATTGACTTTCATTGTATGGAAAAACAAAGCATTAAGTTTTTGTGTTCCACATAATAAACACTTAATTCAAACTGTTTTGAAATTACATCAAGGGCAGTAAATAATAATGGCAGTTTTCATTTTTGGGTAACCTATCCCTTTAAATTTAACACAAGATACAAATTTAAGCACATGCACATCCTATTTTTATTCTCTCACACACACACACACACACACACACTAAGGGCTCACCGCGATCCGCAGCAGCGTCCCCTTCACTGATGCCCATCTGTCTTGCCGCCGGTCAATGACCAGGATGAAGCCGACCCCCGTCGAGCTGAGACTGAAAATCAGAGAGACACCATCACCATGGCAGCAAGCACACACACACACACACATAAAAATCATAAACATTGAGATACTGAAGATGTCACATACCCTCAGTCATCATTAAACAGTTCTCTACTAACCAACCAACACACTGCAGTCATCCCTACACATCAAACTGATAAATAAACCAGCACTTGCTGTATTGCAAACCATTATTTTTCCACACGTACACATCTGCATTTACCCCGACACCCAAGATAAATACATAATGTGTCCAAATGCAAATTAAAACACAGACATACGTTGAAATGCACTAGCCCAGAATGCAATTGTGGCAACGTAGTGCAGAGATGCTGAGCTGGTTGCTACATCCATCACCATACAGCACGGCAGCTATCAGCAGCAGCAGTATCAAGCTGCTTTATGGTGACCGAGGCAGCAGAAAAATCCAATTATACACTCCTGATGTTAAAAAAAAAAAAACGAGCATGAATGTGCAGAATCCACCCCTAACGCTGATATTCCAAGTGTCCTTCAGCAGATTTCAGTGTACACAGATGGTTTCTTTCTTCCCTTCAGCCCACCTTTGCTTTCAGCCTCTCTGTTTATGGTTCCATTTGAATGAGTGCCACTGTAGGCACAGACCAGGAGAGCAGCTACATTTTGCCTCCCACTCTACAGCAACCAATCGTGCAGCATCAGGTGCTCCCTCTCAACCAATCAGAGCTGAGGAGAGCGCTGACGGACAGCTGGGCTCTTGAATTGCAAACATGGAATGTGGGCGGGAGATAGGTGCTGATTGATAATGAAAGCTCCTCCCACTAGAAACTGGCACTGCAGATATTTGTGTATCAAATCTGCCGCCATTACAGTGACACACAGATTGTGGGTCTCTTTTTCTGGCTCCCGCCTTTTCCACCAAATTTCACACTCCTGTCCCTTTTCTCTCCTCTCAAGCCCACTGCTCAGTCCCCCCTCTCAGCCTCCGGCTGTTTTTCTCAGGAACGTTTGTTCTCCACTCCTTTCACAGTGGAGGGTAGGAGGAGGAAGCAAAGGAAAGAAATGCAGGGGTCTTATCAGCTGACAAAGCCCCGGCGCAGATCTGCACTGACACATTGACTAATGACCTTGAGTGTCCATCAGTAATAAAAACAAAAAATATGATTACAATCATCATTGTAATTATAACCTTCCATTCAAAGGCTGCTGGGGCATTCTAAAGCCATCGGGTGGTTCACTGCACATGATTTATGGTCATACTGGTGCATAGTCTAATAACGTTTTTAATTATTGTTCTGTGTTGTTAGTATATTGTGTTAAGACTGCAAAGTAATATTTTTTTTTTTTTTTTCATATATACCAGATAGCTGAATGCTTTGAATGAACAATGGGATGAAGATTTATTTAATACAGCCCATTTGCATTTTCCTTGTTAATACAAAAAATAAATAAATAAATAACCTCAAGATATTAGGGTTTGACTGTAAATTGTTAAATTTAATATTAAATATTTGCAATGTAGATGTTTTTATCAGAAAACAGAAACTCAAACTCTATCTAAAATGGAGTGAAATGTGTGTATAATTACTATTAATTATTATTTTCACATTTTCATAATGTCTCCAGACAGTATAAATAAAATAATAATAATAAAAAAAAGTTAAAAAAACTTCCATAATTATTTTTTTTTAATTTAATTTAATTTTAATTTAATTTTAATTTTTTTAATTTAATTTAATACTTATTTTTACTTTGTATTACAGTATGATAACTTTCATTATAAGAATTTGAATTTTGCGGCTAAATGTATTGTCACAATGCAAAATATATTTGGTTTTAAGCAAAACAGTATAGTAATGATTCTCCTATTTCTTTTTCTCTTGTGTTAAAATATGACTAGGATACATTCCTGACAGGTTTCTTGACATTCGCCCCTTTATTCCATGAGCTGCTGTGTTTTGCTCCTGAACTCCTTTCATGTACCAAATCAGAACTAAATTAAAACCCCATCAGCCATTTTCAGCATGAAGAAATCCATCTAATTACTCAATCACCCCCTCTCTCTCTGTTTCTCATGGGAATAATGGGGAAACAAGAGGTGGAGAGAGAGTGCAATGGAAAGCAAAGGACCAGAATCACACTTTCATTAGAATATTAACAAGGTCTGTTAAATTAAAGAGGATTTCACAGGATCAGCAAATAGACCAATGCACCAGTGAACTTTCACAGGGATTAACATTTAAAAGAAAATGAAATAATACACATGCAAAGTAATTCAACATCTCTAGGTAATTCAATGATATGAAGGCATCTTCAGGTCAATAATGTACTTCCCTGAGAAAATCATGTATTCAAATTACTCACAAACTAAGAATGCATATGTAAAACAAGGGGCATTAGGATCACCTTGTTAATCGTATACATAATTACACATTCTAATTTAATATGTATGATGAATATTGATGAGGCAGCAGTCTCACACACACAAGCAGGCAGTCATGACTCGAATTCATTGAACTGCAAACAGCATGATGTGTTGCAATGGAAAAGCATTACAGTGCCCTCTACTGTCCAATTCAAGAAATAAAACAACCCACCAAAAATATTTCTCATCACGTTTCTCATCAACAGTGCTGTGATATGACTGAATAAAGACGATATCATCATAAATCAAATACATGCAATGTTTTGTATTGTTAAACAAAAACAGTTTCAAACTTCCCACATTTTTTGACCAATGAACTTTCATGACATTTCCAGTCATTCATCAATGCTGGATTTTAAATCATGTTACAGAGATTGGAGTGTGTTTATATGTCAGGATGCAATTTTTGGAATTAATAGACTGAAGTACACATGTCTCCAATAAGAACATCAATGGACAGACCGATGTTATCACACCGGTTTGGATGCATGTCTACTTTGTAAGCACTTACAAAAAGCAACATCTAACCAATAAATAAGGACTTTTCCAGGTCTGTGAGGAAAAATATTTTCAAAGGCCCTGATGAATGTAGGAACTCTGGTTTTTTTTTTTAAGCGCTGGTAATGACTGATCCTTACACCTCCTGTTTTCTCACCTGGGAATGCTAGTCAGGTATGTCAGCACGTTGTGAAACTCCTGTTCCTCCAGCTCACCAAATGCCGGGTACTCTGGGAAAATAATGATGGGGCTGCCATTCTGTCCTCGGCCACCTGGAAATGCAGATTTTGAAGAAGGCAGCTGTTAGCAATACTGTTTAAGATGCAGCATGAAAACTAATCATCTTTTTATTCCGTTAAGGCGTGTGATACATATAAGTTATGATACCCTGCATATTCAGAGGTAATATTGTCTATAACTAGTGACCTAGAAGCAGCATTAACTGTCTGAACTAGTTTACTGTCAGACTGATCAGGAAATATAGTAATCTAGCAGCACTTCTGCATTTAAAAAGTCTTCTACCCACAAGGGGGCACTTCTACAGCTTCCCATGTACAGCTTACACAGAGAAAGACAGAGACTGCGTACGTTCACAGAAGAATGATCGTAGCTATTACAAACTGCTTAGATGCATCAAGGACATGAGGCAATGTCAAGGGCACAATGCAACGGCATGAGGACAAAACCTTCAAATCTCCTCTTTTCCTGTCATTGAGCTTTGTCTTGCAAATAAAGATGAAACCACTCGAAAACACAGAGATAACCATATCATTACTGGGGCTATAGATAGGGATATAGATGTGTGTGTGAGAAAGAGAAAGACAGAAAGGGAAAGAGGAAGGAGGACATATTTGGTGCAGTGTGTGCAGTGACAGAGGTCATGTGACACTGTGTGTGTGCATTTGGATGCTAGAACACTGTGATTAATAGAGCAGGATGGATCCACTGCAGAGCTCACACATATTAACACCTCAATGACCCTCACACAGACACACAGGTGCGCACACACACGAGGTGAAAAGGACACTGCTGTCGCATTTGTAATCATCAGTAGAGCAAACCCAAAGAGCTTCAGTCCATCTGGACCAGGTAAGAGACAGAGGGTCACTCCACAACATTATACTACAACATGCAATCCAAAAGACGAAGAATGGAGTATAAAAGAGAAAAACATAAGAATAGAATAGAATGGAGTACAAAGCAGTATAAAATGGTAGATTAGAGTAGAACTTGGCAGAATTGAGTACATTTGAGTTTAACAGAGTAGAATGGAGCATAAAAGAAGAACAGAAAATAATAGAGTAGAATGGAGTATAAAGGGTACATTAGAATATAGTAAATTTTAGTATATTAGAGTAGAATTGAGTACATAAATGTAGAAAGGAGCAGAATTGAGTATAAAAGGGTAGAACAGTAGAATTGAGAATATTAGAGTTAAATAGAGAAGAATGGAGTATAAAAGAAAAGAATAGAGTAGAATGGAGTGTAAAAATGTACAACAACAGAATAAATAGAGTAGAATGGAGTACAAAGAGTAAATTAGAATATAGTAAATTTGAGTAAATTAGAGTAGAATTAAGCATAAATGCAGAACAGAGCAGAATTGAGTATAAAAGGGTAGAATAGAGTAGAATTTAGTAGAATTGAGCATATTAGAGTTAAATAGAAAAGAATAGAGTATACAAGAGAAGAATAGAGTAGAATTTAGTATAATTGAGTATATTAGAGTTACTTTAAATAGAGAAGAATGGAGTATAAAAGAAAAGAATAGAGTAGAATGGAGTGTAAAAATGTATAACAGTAGAATAAATGGAGTAGAATGCAGTATAAAGGGTAAATTAGAATATAGTAAAATTGAGTATATTATTGGGCATAAATGTAGAACAGAGTAGAATTGAGTATAAAAGGGTAGAATAGAGTAAAATTTTGTAGAACTGAGTATATTAGAGTTAAATAGAGAAGAATAGTGAATAAAAGAGAAGAACAGTAGAATTGAGTGCAAAAATGTAGAACGGAGTAATACAATTGAGTAGAATTGAATATAATAGATTAGAAGAATATAGCAAAACAGTACACTAGAGCTGAATAGAGTAGAATGTCGTATATAGGGGTAGAACAGTAGAATGGAGTTGAATATAGGATAATGGAGTATATTAGAGTTGAATATAATAATGGAGTATATAGTATAATATTTTAAGACGCAAAAAAGCATTAGAATAGCAGAATAAAGCAGAACAATGTTAAATACAGAAGATTAGAGCAGAATGGTATAAATTAAATTAATAGATGGGAAATAGAGTGGAATGTAGTGGAATGTAGTACCATCAGAACACAAATACACACCCAAGAAATCTAGAACATGGACAATATTAACAGAAATAAGATGAAAACACTCCACAAAGAGCTCTCATCACAATCTCACAAGGGTGACTTTAGTTTCTGGTGTTTCCATCAAATACACACACCCTGTATGATAATGATAATATCAGACACAGGCCTCTGCAGCCGTCTGGGAGGGAAAAAAAAGAGAAAAAAGTAGGACCAGAAAAGAAAGTAAGATGAAAAGAGCAAAAAGGAAATGAAAACAGGAAATAAACAGATGGAGCGTCTAGCAGTGGAGGTCTGTCATTAAATCTAGGTGGAGAACTGAGGCATGAGACCAGAGCAACATATTCAACATAGCAACATGAACACAGAAATAAAATCAGTGCATATGCTACATGGACACACACAATGCATAAGCAATCACTCACTTGATCATGTGGCACTAAATAGTTAATGTTCTATATAGGGGTGGAAGTTAACAAAAGTGAGGGAGCAAATCTTGGAAGCAAAAAGTATTTGGACAGTATTTAAAGCTTTCCATATTGCAATAAGTGCAATATATTGTTGGCTAGAGTACATCAGTTATACTCTATAAATGCTTTAAAAATGTACACACAATAGAGGGAAACAAACTGTCCACTAAAAATTCAGACAACAGAATAAAATGGATGTCACCCCTTATAGTGCAATACAAAATTGGGAATAGGAAGCAGTTTCTGAGGTCACAAAGTCATCAGTTTACAGAAACCAGAAGTGCAATGAACACTGATCTTTTTTTATTGGAATATCCTAGTTTCTTCAATGATGCAACTTGGTTGTTCACTCTTCTAGCAGCATTGTTGTAAATGTTTCATGGCATGTATAATGCATGAGTTCAGAGTTAGGTTTGTAAATATTCAGAGACTCTCTGATGCAATGAAGGCATGAGTTTTTTCATATAGAAATCCTGAATCCCAATCTAATCCTCTTATTCACTATAAAACTCTTCTATAGACCTCACACACAGCCTAAGTGTCAATCAAATATCCTCGCAAAGCACATCAGCTCTGAACTTTGTTGTCAAGCACATCGTCATGGCAACACTGAATAATTAAGAGGCTTCCTCCAGTCAGGCGTTATCCTGGGCAACCTGAGTCGAGCCCTAACTGGGTTATTTACGGAGACCGGAGAGAGTTTCTGGAGTGTTATTAAGTGACTGTGTGTTTATGTGGAATCTGTGCACGTTCTGAACGAATCTGCTGTTGACACTGGGAAAGCAGATGTTTATAAATAATCTCTGTCGCGTATTCACTTCTGACTCACAGGGCACATGTGAAACAGGACAAATCACACTCATGATACTGTCAAAACAATATAAATATAGCTCATTAGATCAGTGATTTAGTGAGTTATTCACTTCCTGCAGCACATTTGCACTATAAAAATCTGAGTGAATGAGAACGTCAGCAGAGTTTTTACATGCACATATTACACAATCACTCTTAATAACATGGATATTTCTGTAGTGACTATAGGAAGTGAATACATTTTAACATGGAACATGCATGCTGTCGTTCAAAAGTTTGGGGTCAGTACGATTTTATTAAACTAATACCTTCATTCTGCAAGGATGCATTAAACTGACCAAAAATGACAGTAAAAACATTTAATAATGTTACAACAGATTTATATTTCAAATAATTCTCTTCAGAGAACACTAAAAAAAAAAAAAAAAATGTATCGCAGTTTAAACAAAAATATTACACAGCACAACTGTTTTCGACATTGATAATAAGAAATGTTTCTTGAGAATCAATTCAGCATATTAGATTAATTTCTGAAGGATCATGTGACACTGAAGACTGAGGTAATGATGCTGAAAATTCAGCTTTGAATCACTACAATACATTCAATTTTAAAATAAATTAAATTAGAAAACAGGTCATTTGAATTTTTTGAGACTTCTTTCCAAAACATGGAAAAAAACTTGCAGACTCCAAACTTTTGTATGGCAAAGTCATGTAAATGCCTAAAATTGTGTTTTTCAAGTAAAGGTGATAATGACGTGGTAATGATGGGTTTTTGAGTTATCAATGTTTTGTTGTACATGTAAACTCATTTAATGTTGATCATGAAGTTTTCAGTATCTCTCATAGTGAGCACACAATCTTTATTGGCAAAGCATTCTGGGATTGATTGTGTAGGAGACTCACCTGACAGGAAGGCAAACTGTTTCCTGAGGTCTGGGCTGATGTCTGCGGCACAAAGAGGACTGCTCTCCTGCTGCATAATCTCATCTGCGTGAGAAACAGATTTAATTAGTACACATTTTACCACAAACAAGGAAAAAATGAATGCTTCACATGTTAATGTTTATGGTTACACCACATAATTTCATAGACGCACAGTGACATACGCAGGAATATCAGTTCATGTTCTTTGTCTGTTTCTGGGTTATAGTGCAGATGGTATGGTTCTGATTAGATTCTGAGAAGAGCAGCTGGATGAATGGATGTAGGTGAGATTGGATAGAAAGATGGAAGAAATGACATTGAAAGATGGAAGAGAAGTTGGATGAATGGATGGTTGGATGGAGATGAGAAGGTGGAAACAGAGAAAAGAGTGAGAGAGAGTATTTTCTCTGTGCATCAGGAGATGATGGATTATTGTAAGCAGCTTTTGAGAATCTATAGCCGCTGCGGTGTGTGTAGGAGTCACTGCTGTGGTGCGGCACGTTTCTCCCACGCTCAGACTTTATGACTTTTAGATATGTTCTCATGGTGTAGGTCAGAATCTGAACACATGTTGGTCTGAATAAAGGTGAAATTATCCCACTGTGAACAGATGAATCCAAAACAAACCAAGACAACATGATCCACCATGACATTTAAGTAGGTCACAGATAAACATTCAGCACACAGTACTGTAAGTGGGCTTACTGATTTCATCATTAATTTCTTTTTCCATTAGTTCTGCTGCAGGGGCTTTATAGAAACTCATTGGACTGTTGGTTTGTACTGTACAAATGTTAGAATGTGCACTCAGGACAAATACTGATAAAATCCCTGTCTAGGTACCAAAAGCAGACCACATCCATCTTTTGTGGCTTTTGCTGCTTTAGTCACACCTGTGGCTTTTATCAAGCCTGCCATTCAAAAAAATAAAATAAATAAAAACAAACTAAACAAAATAACCAATGAAACAAAAAAACTAATGAAGCATAAAAAACAAACCAAGTGAACCAAATTAAACAGATGAAAGAAACACCAAACAAAACAAAAACAAGCAAATGAACCAAGTAAAACAAAACTAAACCAATGAACTCAAAGAACCAAATGAAACAAAAACAAATGAAGCAAAAAAACCAAACCAAAACAACAAACAAACAAACAAACAAACAAATGAACCAAACAAAACAGATGAAACAATCATTAAATGAACCAAACCAAACAAAAACAAAACAAAAAACAAGCAAAAAGCAAACAAAACAAAACAAAAAAGCAAATTAAAACAAATGAAACATTAAACAAACAAAAACCAAACAAAAGCAAATTAAACAAAACATAACCAACCAGAACAAACAAAAAAATTCATTAAAACATATGATAATCAAGCAAAACCAATAAAATTAAATAACAAAAAAGCAAACTCCAACCAAAAAAACCCCCAGAATAAACAAAACCAAACACAACAAACAAATGATTCTGAACTTGTAGAAAATGTATCTTGGTATCATAAGTCAAAACAAAATTAATTAAAATAATAAATATTATTAAAAAAAAAAAAAAGTATTTAAAGCATTAATTGACATTAAATTATTCAATATATGTTACTATAATTCATCTTAAATCTAATATTGCAATTCCAAATAAAAGTAAACAGACAAATGTTTATTTACTTCCCAAAACCCATTTGTACTCACATTTGGCACTTGCCATGTGGTAACTTTCGGCCCTGACTGTGGTACGCTCTACCCATCAACACTCTCAACTTTACTGCGATTTCTGTTACGTTACTTTTGATTATGCTGTGAGATATTATGTCTGCAAGAAACAGCACATCTGACAAAGCGACATGTTAATCTAATCTCCACACACAGGAAATGCCCTTCTTTGAAAGCTGTGGAGTACAGTGGAGAAGCCTTCAGGGGAGGATAAGGCCTCTTTGAAGCCAGAAGGACAGTGACGTAAGACTCATTACAACATTACAGAAAAACACTCTGGCTACTCACCCTGTTATTAAGTTTCTGTTAAGTTCAATGACATTGTGCATGTTCTTTAAATAAAGGTTCAGCATTCCTCAAAGCCTTCATTTGTTGGACAATATAAGCACAGACCCATGAACTTCAAAGTTCACCCCCAAAAGGTCAATAACTTGCTCTACTCAAACTGATCAAAACACTCCTCTTCCTTTCCCACCGCTCCACTCCTGGCGTCACTGATGACAGACGAGCACCTGTTTTCACCGTTCCCAACACCACACCATGGCCATGATGAGCAAAAGACAGATGCTTGCAGATAAAGCAAGAGCTGTTAATCCTTTATCTACCCTGGTAACAGTCAGGGAGCTGGTAAAAGTCTGGCTTGTTGCACATTGCAGACTACATTCAAATTAAGATCATTGTAGGATTGCTAGTCTCAGTGACCCTCAGGAAGAGTGTCGCGTGACTTCAGAGGCAGCTGCCATAGCCCAGGTTAAAACTGAGCTTTTGAGGTTAAGAGAAGATTCTGGGACTGAAAGATTGCCAGAGTTAAGCAGAAGAGAAGTCATGACCAACAAATACAGCAATCCTTCACTTTTCTTCGTTATTTAGTACAAGCCTTAGGAGACACTCAGGTAAAGGATATTTGTACTCCTGAAGTTCATCTCATATATTCATCATTTATTGCTTCAGGCTATAAGGGTTCATTCAACAGATTCTTCAACATCACAAAAATACCATTTGATAGGAGTGAAATGATAAAAATAGACTGACTTTATAAAAAAAAAAAAAAAAAAACAGGTCGAGGGAATTTATGGCCAGGCACTCCATGACAAGTTCCTCTGTGTTCCAAATTGGATTGTATTCCAAACACTATTATGCATTTAAGCAATTAGGTATGAGAGGCTGTTACATTGTGAATGTAGTCACGGCTACAGGGCACATGACACAGGCACAGAGCAATGCCAGAAACCCCTTCATCTGTGAAAATATACATGATAAAGAACAAACTCAAATGCCCTACAGATTTTTTACAGTTTCAAAACAGCAAACACACACACGCACACATACACACACACACACAACCATGCCTGTGGATTTTGCCATGTCTGCCATTCAAAACAAAACAAAACAAAAACAAAACACCAATGAACTAAAAGAACCAAACAAACAAACAAAAAAACAACAAAATAAAAAACAAATACAAATGAAGCAAAAAAACAAAACCAAAAGAACCAAACAAAACAGATGAAACAAACACCAAATAAAACAAAACCAAACAAATGAACCAAACTAAAACTAAAAAAAAAAAAAAATAAAAAAAAATAAAAAATACAAGCACCAATGAACCAAAAGAACCAAACAAACAAAAAAACAACGCAAAACAAAATAAAAAATAAATACAAATGAAGCAAAAAACAAAAACCCAAAACCAAAACCAAATGAACCAAACAAAACAGATGAAACAAACACCAAATAAAACAAAACCAAACAAATGAACCAAACTAAAATAAATAAATAAAATTAAAAAATACAAACAAAAACCAAGCAAAAACCAAACAAAACAAACAGCAGCAAATTAAACAATCCAAACCAAAAGCAAATTAAACAAAACAAAAATGAAACAAAAAAGCAAAACAAACAGACAGACAGACAGACAGACAGACAGACAGATAGATAGATAGATAGATATAGTTGCTTAAAATATTTGCCATCACAGGAATAAAATATATTTAAAATGGAAATTTATACTTTAAAATAAAAATTGTAAACATTTAAAAACATCTTAATCTTAGATTGCAAATTTTTGAATGGTAGTGTAGCATTAATTTTATAGACCTCCTTGTTACTGACCAATTAGAACACAGGGTAGAATTATATATTTTACAATAGTCTTTTGAGAATTACAGATTTTGAAGAACGAATATTAAACATTTGGGTCAAATGTCCTTGTATACAAGTCAAAACAGCCTAAAACAATTAAATGAAGTGATTTTGTGATTTTATCTTCTATCCAATCACCAGACGTGGTCTCTCATTTACATTGATCCCATCACTCCTGTTAAACAATACCAAGCCGTTGAGATCGAGGGGGACGCGTTCAGTCTTGTCACTGTCGCCTCAGCTGGGCTCATGAGAAAGAGGCTTGAGCAACATCCAACGTTTCATTCACCATCTCATCTCTTGGTGTTTAATCAACAAAGCTACGGCACAGAGCCTCCACTCAATACAAAACATCCTCTCACACATCCGCAAAACCAAAGCAGCAATAACAGGGCTATAGAAATGGCCCAGGGCCCTGCACAGTCGCCAAGAACGCCAACCGCACATTGACAAAGCGATTCAGCATCGGAGCGCGGGGTGCTGGAATTCAGAAGAACCGGGGGAAGAGCAGACGCTCTCATTTTAATGCCATTCAACGGATAGACGAGTATTCTTTACAGGGCCTTACATTTTTAATGCCACTCGGATGGGTTGAGCCGTGACCGCTACCTCCATGTGACTGAAGATCTGCGTTTGGACTGTAGCCTAAAAGATCCCAGTAACAAAAGACTCATCGTCATCTCAGGAAACTGCTAGCTGTCTTTTATGCAATTATTTTGTTAGTTCACAAAAGTATAACAACAGTTTGCCTTGTTGTAATGATATATAAGCTGTATTATGACTTTAATGGGGCAAAAGTGTATTTATACCAGAATCACAATTGCAGAAATGATTCATGAACCCAAATATTGCTTTCTGACAATAAAAAAAAATAAAAAAACAATGCCCAACTAATAAAAAAGAAGACATACAGTTTGTCAATATTGTATTTTGTCAGAAAAAACAAATTTACATTTAAAAAATAAAATAACTGAATTAAATGGTGCAAATTTATGAAGTTAATTTATTTTTTTTTTACTTAAATTTACTTAACAAAAGTGCTGATTATGTAACCTGCTACATGCAACACTGGTCTTATCTCACTAACATCCGATGCTCTAATATTGTAGTTTATGATAAGCAGGATCCAAATTATTCACTATTACGTAAGATTCAGCTATAAAATTTGCAATCGTGAGCCTCAAGATCTCACCTCTCTTGGAACTCTGTTTCCTGGTGCAGGAGAACAAGGACAACACGTTTTCCATGTCTCTGCGGTTGTGTCCACTCTCTGCATTATTTACAGGAGATTGTTGGATACAGTGGCTTAAAAACCTCAGCTTTACACTAACAGCTCAGATGGAAAAACAAGATACATACCAATACACAGACATACACACGCTCAATGTTAACATGCAAGGAAAACATCCTCTTTGTTCTTCATGTCTGTGCAAGAAGCCCAGGTTAAACACATGTTGCAGTTTTTGTTAAAGACCTCTTCGGCTGTATCATGTTCGAGCCTGTCTGAACTACAAAGAACTAGTCCAGGTTAAAACACACAGGAGTGCTATACAGAAAGCATTACTGCTACACTAGTCAGTGAAGGCCAGGCTATAAAGCAAAGAGAGTCACTTACACACACATACTGTAAGCGTGACATCTTCCTTTACACGGGAATCACACCCATATCTCATTGTGATTTCCATAATAACTACATGCTTTGTGGACTCTAAACAAAGTGAAGTGAAGAATACATTTAAAAAAGGCTAATATACAATGAATGTTCCAAAACAAGTTAAATACATAGAACTAAGCCATGTTATTAGTCACTTCATCCATTGTCCATATTACTTTTGCATAAGTCTTCAAGTCATACAATAGACCAAAATATAAAAGGGATAGCTCACCCAAAAATGAAAATTCTGTTATAATTTACTCACCCTCATTTTGTTCCAAACGTACTTCAAATTTTTTATTCTATGGAACACAAAACAAGGTATTTTGGAAGAAATGGAATCAGTGTTCTTTTTGTCCATATTAATAATTTCATTACATGGACTAAAACATTCTTCAATTTTTTTTCTTTTGTGTTCTACAGATTAAAGTAACTAAAGTAATAAAGTAATCAAGTTTGGAACGACATTATAGTGATTTTTTATGTACTGTCCTTTTAAGATAATTCATCAGACTCTGGGATCAAACATCAATCTGTTTTTGCACAGCCTAGATCCTTAACCATTAAGTCACATAGTCACATTTATTTGTATAGTGCTTTATACAAAACAGACTGTTTTGTAAGCAGCTTCACAGAAAGAAACAGGAAAATAACAGTGTTGCAAAACTCATCAGTTATAAAATAACTTTAATTTCAACTATAAAGCAGCTATAGGGAAGACAATTCATTATTTAGCTCAATTTAGTTCAATGTTATTAAAAATAATTCAATAACAGGATAAACGTGTTGCAAAGTTTATGAGTTACAAAACATTCAATTCAGCTCTACAGAATACAATAATATCATTAAGCCACAACATTACACACACACACACACGGATTGCTTCTCTGATGTTCATCACACAAAACTACACACTAGCTCATTATTTACACACTCACAACACACACAAACAACTTAACGAATAATGTCCCAAATGGCTCATTAACAGTGCACATGGTTGAGTGTCATGAGGGCGCTGTAACCGTGTGTGTGCGTGTAGTACGCAGACATGTGGTCTGGCTCCAGCTATATGGACAAATGTGAACAGTGCCATATCAATTATACAATCACACCAACTGCTAACATAAAGGCCAGCTGTGTGTGTGCTATCAGAATAGACTGGGATGTGTGTGTGTGTGTGTTCTTGCGCTAACATTTGATATTGTAGCTGTACTTCACAGAGTCTCCATCTGTTAGGCTGAAAGGATATGAATCAGAAACACACACACACACAGAGCCCCCTACACCAACAACAAATGCGCATCAAGTGGGTCAAATTCTCTACATTCCAGTGCCCATCTTTTTAACAGTTTAACTGAATGTATATCAGATAATTGTGGTCTGAAACTGAATAAAAATAAAATGAGGCCACTAAAATTCAGAGACTTTCTTTGAAAGAGTCTTTAAAAACTCGCCGATCAGAGCCTCTGAATTGTATAAATGCAGTGTGTTCCTGATTATGGGGTATGATTTTACAATTTTCTATTTTCGCTCTCAGTGATGATATTGGAGAGCAAAAAGTTTCTGGACTTGGTGCCCAGCAAAACCACAGCAGTTGGACACACAAGACAACAACCACACCAGACGTATATAGACAGATGGTTACTAAATAATTATAGTAAGTAAAATTGTCAAGACAAACCCTGTGCAGTCAACCAGAAGAGTGAGAAAATATAACAGACCGATGCAAACACTGAAAAACTTTCACTATTACAGCTGCTTATACTGATAACCCTACTGTAAATACACTACAAAAGTCATTTAATTATTAATATTCAGCAAGGATGCATTAAATTGATCAAAAGTGACAGTGAAGACTTACACTGATACAAAAAAAAATGCTGTTCTTTTGAACATTCCATCCATCAAAGAATTTGGTGGAAAAAGTCACAGACTTCACAAAAGCCGCACAACTGTTTTCAACATGATGATTAATGTTTCTTGAGCTGTAAATCAGCATATTAAAATGATTTCTGAAGGATCATGTGACACTGAAGACTGGAGTAATGATGTTGAAAGTTCAGCTTTGCCATCACAGCAATAAATTACATTTTAAAATATATTCAAACGCCAACAATTGTAAAAATGGTGTAACCAGTCCCACACCAATTTTGTTATGATGTCTCGTATTGTGGGACTTGTTAAAAAGAGGTGTGCTGTTACTTAAAAAGCAATTTTGAAAGAAGGACCTGTGCCTTATCTAGGTACCAGGGTGGGCTCTTTTGATTTGGGCAACCACCCCGAACACCCTAGCAACTGCATAGCAACATGCTAAAAACCTCTCACCTTAGCAACTGCATAGGAATGCCCTGGCATCGATCCACAACAGCCTGACACTGTGACGACAACTTTTGCTTGGGCAAACACCATTCAAATTTCATCCAGAAAATATAAAAATATAGTTTAAAAAAATAATGAAAGAACAGGCATAATATCATCTATTGAATCACAATACACTCGCTCTCAAAAGATATAGCTTTTTGCACATAAATCAGCCATAATAGAAAGTCACACTCACATACTTGTAATAGCAGACAGACACTACATGCTGCCCTACAAACAGTAAAATTTGCAACACTCAGGTATATCTGTAGTAGTTTGACCCTTATTAAAGCTCCTTTTAGTTCTTTCAGCAACATATAAGAAAAGCTCAGCTAAATAAAACTCATATTTCAGCATCTGATTCAGCACCTAACATGACCTAACATTTTCCATTCATCTAAACTCAATTGACAGTGTCTTATACAGTATAGCCCGAGGTCATAGTTACACTGACAGCACGCAAGTCTAGATTCAATAAGCAAATATCTTCTGATGTGCCATTACTTGCATACAGAGTGAAATTTTGTGTCCATGATGAGCAATCACAGCTAAGACAGAACCCTGATCGCTGCGCAGGCTTGAAGCTAAGCTTTGAATGTGAAACAACACTTTGGTGCTAGTCCAACTGGGTTCTGGAAGTTGGCATGAACCCAGGCTGGTGCCAAAAGTTGCCCAAATGGCCGGAGCCAATGAGCACGGGTGAAACTGTTTCAAACCGTTGACCAACAAACAATACGCTTCTCACAATCTGAGAGTGGAGGGGGGAGTTTACGTTCAAATTCAGGGTCGCATTTTAACTTGAAAGTCAATGAATTGTGGGAAAGTTTAACATATAACCAAACACAGACAGATTTCAGATCACAGCACTCTATAAAAGAGAAATCTACTCCTGAATTTAAATATCAATACCATAATAACTTAAAACATACCGATTAAAAAGCTGAAATCTACATAATCAGTACAGGGATGTTTTAATCCAAAAGGTTACTAAACTCTCTCCTACACTCTTAAAAATAAAGTTCCACCATAGAAGAACCATTTTGGGTTCCCCAAAGAACCTTTCAGAGAACAGTTCTTAAAAGAACATTTTTTTTTCTTAGTGTGAAGAACATAAAACTCAAGAATCTTTCTCCATTATGAAGAACCTTTTGTGGAATGGAAAGGTTCCATGGTTGTTAAAGGTTCCTCATGGAACCAACATTGCCAGTAAAGAACCTTTATTTATAAGAATGTATGTGAAGTTCATTTCCTGAGTTTATTGAATTCTATAGTTTGAATAAATGTAACAAACAAAAATACACCAGAAAAGCCCAAACCCAAAACATCACTTCAAACTGGACACATCTGAGCTGGTTCAATAGATTTACCCAGTTATACAGATATAAAGACTAGTTCAGTCTCCTACCTGTCATCACTTTTAGTTGCAGCCATAGTCTGGTAATGTCCTGGCAGAGCAAGGACACTCGGTTGAGCTCCATCCTGCTCAGAGTGCACCTTTCCCGGCCACCCTCCTGTCTCAGGTGCCTCTATCTCTGGGGCTTCATCCTCCTGCAGGACTCACGTAAGCTGCCGCGCATTACAGAGGCTAAACTGTCCGTCAACGCACTTCACATATCCTCATCTCCAATACACACAAACTCCACCGGCATCAGGTTACACCCCTCGCTGCGCTGCCACACACACACGTGCAGGTGGAAGCAACAGACGGTGGAGTTAAAAGGAGGAAAAGCCCCGGGGCAGCCGCTTAAACAAACCAGAATGTAATTCTGTAGCGACCTGTGTGAGTGCGTGAGTGGATAAGCTCTGACATACCCACACACTCTCTAATCGTCCTGCCTCTAACAGGTTTGAGAGAGAGAGAGAGAGGGAGAGAGGGATGGGGGGGATGACAGCAGTTTTCTCTGTTTGTTACTCTGCCAGGGCCCTGTGGATTAATAATAGACAGCCAATCAAAATACTGGGGCCGGACTGAGAGGCGGAGCAAACTACAGCTGTCTACATTACTCCATCTATCATGATACTCAAGACTTTTATATTATACTATACATAAAATGTGTTCATTATTAGAATAACTGGGATATTTAGTCAGCTGTACTTTTTCCCTTTGAATAATTGCTTTAATTAATTTGTTGTATTTTATTTATTTTGTAGTACTGAACCAGGTCAGATGTGTCCAGTTTGAAGTGCTGTTTTGTTTTTGGGCTTTTCTGGTGTAATTATGTTTGTTAAATTAATTCAAACTATATATAATTCAATAAACTCAGGAAATGAACTTCACATACATTCTTATAAATAAAGGTTCTTTATTGCCATTTCACTTCATTTTACACTATTGTGAAAATGCAAACGCATAGATTTTGCCATCCACACCAATAAGACAAACAAGTAAATTATTATAATAATAATCTAACACAATTATAATAATAATAATAATAATAATAATAATAATGTAACAATATTATATATAAATACACACATACATGCATACATATACACACGTATATATAGTACATTACATTCATTGCTCAAATTATTCCAATAGTTAGTATTATTTCTCATCTTGAATTTACCCCTTTTAATAGCTATTTTTAGCATAAATATATATATAAACTTTACTATAAACTAAACTTTTTAATAACTTGGTAACACTTTACATTAAGGTCTCATTTATTAGTATTAGTTAATGCATTAACTAACATTAACCAACATTAAGCAATACATTTGTTACAGTATGTATGGATCTTTGTCATCTCTATTTAATAAAATATAACTCTTTATTATTAGTTCTTGTAACGTCCATTAAATAATATCAAAAGGGACAACTAAATATTAAATTGTAAATATTGAATTTGTAAATATTTAAAAAGTAAATATTGAAATTAACATTAACATAGATTAAGAACTGCTTTTGAAGTACTTTTCATTGTTAGTTAATGTAATGTATTCAACTAGTGCTAACAATAACATTATTCTAAAGTGACACCAAAAACTGTTGGTTAATTAAATGTTATTTTATAATTATTTTTATATTTGTTGTTTTTTTAACTCTGCACTGTGTACTGTCATATAGATGCCACACACACACACACACCCACCCAGTTCAACATCTTTTATATGAGAAACCAAGCAATCCATAAGAGCAGAGTGAAAGGCGCTGTACGTTTGTATTCTGTATTCACAAAGAGCCTGGGAAAAAGACACACACACACACACACACACACACACACAACCACCTGTTTGTGGCTGGAGTCTGTGCAGAGAGAGAGAGAGTCTGCTGCTGTGAATTAAACAGCTCTATAGTTCTGCAAAGCCTTTGATGGAACTCAAAACCCTTCAGCTTGAGAGAAAGAGAGAGAAAGAGTTATCAATGGAAACAAAACAGATTTAAAATGACCTTTTTATGCTTATAAAATAGTAGAACAGTAGCAAATACTGTCAATGTTAGATAAGTAAAGTGTCTCTAAATATATTCGCTAGTGTGATTTTTTTGTGAGTTCTCTATTCTTAGAGCACCACGGTTACTTACAAAATGACTCCGTGTCATGCATTTTAATGTGCTACACGCTATTTTCAGACAATATCACAGATAAGTTTACAGAAAGGTATATCTGGGCTGGTCTTGTCTGGGAAAGTATATATTCATTGTGACTTTTGTGATACGCAATCTTCAGCTCAAGGCTCTCTCACAGCCTGAAGGTCACAGGCCGTATACAACAGGAGGACTTTAAAATGCAGGTCAAGTTCTAGACACTCTCGCTGGAAATCCCCTGGCTCTCTTCTCTTAGATCTTGTGTCCGGCTATATATACCCACTCCATGCTCGTCTGAGATACTCACACACTACAGATTATTTAAGAGAGGCAGGGCTTCACTTTTATAAAGACAAACACAATGCCCCTTTCTGTGCCTTATCAGTAACACTATGCCACTGAGCTAGATGGACTCCGCTGTATAACAGCTCTAAATGTACACAGTTACATAACGTACATACGGTTAAATAACCAAGTATAAACCATTACTTTGTTAAACTTCATTTTTTTAAATTTCATAGCCCAATGTATTCCAATTTAGTCTATATTTTATGTTGTATATGAATTAAGAATAAATTGTATTTATTATTATTATAATAATTAATATTAATGTTATTATTAATAAAAAAAATGTACATAAATGAATAAATAAGTGGCACTTAAATGAACCCTTATTTAACTAATCTAAAATGTTAACTGTTAATTAACTAATTAAACTTGCATAAATTAAAGACAGTAAAATAAGAGCCTGTTATTGGTTGAAGTGGTCTGATAATCTGATTATTATGGAGTGCAATGTTTGTTGGTTCTTACTAGGGTTATTATAGTTAAACTAAATTATTTTATTTTTTTTGTTAACTGAAATTATGCGGAAACTTTTGAAGCACTAAAATTACTTACTGGGAGGAAATAAAAACTAAAACTGAACTAAAACTAAACATTGAAATAAAAAAAAATTATGAAAAAACTTGATTAGTAAAAAAAAAATAACCAACAAAAATGACAAAAGCACTTAAAAGCACTAAAAATTAAAATCAAAATGAAAAAGTAGTAAAAAAATAAAATAAAAGCAAATTTAAAATATTAAAATCTAATAGTAAATAATACTAATATCATTAATAACACTGCAGTGTAGACATTGAGATGATCATTAAGCATGGTGGGATTTTCCATTTATGAGGAGGAAGTGAGGGTATAAATAAACATAAAAGGAGAAATGAGCCTTGAATTTTTGTTCTCTGAAGAATCAAACTCACTTTACTGTCCTTCAGTCTCCCATTATTTTTACTCAAATAACTTAGCTCAACCTTACTGTACTTATGGCCATACCCCAGGAAATTAACAGTGTGAATGGTGTGCAAGTTTGAATCTGTCTGACCAAGCTGTCAAATCCTGTTCTATTCTTCACACGTGTCCTGATTATTCATTGAATTATTCGTGACTCATTAAAACTGCACCTCGATCTAACAAACAATTTAAAGTATCGACTGCATGTGAGATCAATACAAATAAGTGCCTACGTGGAATATATTCTTTAGAAACTTAATGAACTGCTATCCTTGTGATCTGCATTTCTAAAAGGCCTTTTCCATGCTGGGCTGGAATCAAAATTACAAGCCAATTTAGAGTCTCACAAGATGATCTCAGTCTGTACACGCTATCAACTTAATGAATTGGAGTATAATCAGTTACACTTGCTAAAACTGCAATTCAGCTGCAAAAATCAAACTCTATGCTTGCCTTATTAGTGGCGGCATTCATTCCTTATGAGAAATAATGTACAATCAGTTCAAATTGAACTTTGATATGTGAAACCGTAAAGCTGATCTCATATCTACAGTCTGCTGAACATGTACGGTCAGACGAGAGTAAAAATAGACTCCAGGCCTATTGATTCAGATAAATGTAGAGTCTAGCGGGACAGGATACATATGGCTGTCCTTCATAACTCTACAGCGCTGCAGCAGTTGAGTAATGAGAAAAGCAGGAGTGTGTTTCTGTAACTTCGGTCAGACATCCTGTTTCTGGCAGGCTCTGGTTCACCCTGAGCCATTCAGCAGAAAATGAAACTGATACCTCATATGCTAAAATAACAGGATTGTGTGTAAATTATGTAACATACTGTGTACCCAACATATCCAGTGATCATAACAGGATGAGGGAAACGTTTTATGGATCAGCTAACATCATATTTGCCCTTGTAGAGGTGACCTGGGGCCCGTTCTTCATACGTCGCTTAGATGATTTGAAAGATCCCAGATCTTCTAATCCTGATAAATTTGGTTCTTCAACCGAATGTGCGTATTCGATTAAAATATCTGGATTAAGTTGTCTGAGATTACTGCGCGTTCTCGTGTTCCCTGAAAAGGGCAGATGTATCGATACTCGAAACCACGAGCAGCAATGCAGCGATTGGCTGGCGGCAAGACAGCAGCTTAATGACATCATATAATTAAAAAAGACACCTGACGAAAAAGTTGACAGATTTCTGGACCTTTATAAGGAAACAGCCAAGCAAACAAAACTACATAAATGTTGTAATAGATAAATGAAATGTGCACTGTTTTTAATTTTTTTTTTACATGATTCCCAAGTATTTATATTCATGATTTCTTGTATTTGTACAGGCTTTACATTTTTATTTCAATATTTTAATTAGCAATTCATTACATTTTATCTTTGAAGCAGATTTCTTATGTGACAGTATTAATTAAAGTTTCTTAGAGATCAAGTTATCTGCATCTCCTGCGCTCCATCAAGCCACTCCCATAATAGCTGTCACCACTCAAATTAATGCACCATTCAGATTAACTGTATAGCATTGCTGTGTGTAAGACTCCAGTACAATTATAAAGTAATTATTTCATCACTAATAAATCTTTCAATGAGTAAAACTGGCTGTGTCTATAGTAGCTTATAGACTACACAACATTATTATATTATTTTCAAATTATTTTTTAAATTATTATTTTAAATGATTGTCCCTGGACCAGTAGGGTACTCTTGTAATAAAGTATTTTAAGTATCAATTCTGCTTAAAAAGATGCAATCTAATCCAGTTTACATGAAATAAACCTGCTCCCGAGCAGGTTGAAGCTTATGGACCTGTTGCTATGACAGCAAGTCTAGGATGAGCTTGGAAGAACCAAATGATCCAAGATCAAGCAAAATCGTCAACAATCAAATCCAGCTAACTGAGTTAGCCACGTACGAAGAACGGACCCCAGCCCCTTTAATATTAATACATTAATCCTTCATTACACTAAAGAAAAACAATTACAGCCTCTAGATATCTGTATTATAGTATCTATTTTAAAAATTCTGTATCTACAGTATATTTACTTTTTTTAACAAAAAAAATTATCAAGAGTCACCTTATAGAATGAAAAACAGTAAACTGGGTTTAAGTACCTCAAAATTGGCATATTATCAGCATGATAACATGTTAGCAATATTATTATCCATATTATTATTCAACATTTTTGGTTAATTTGACCTTATTTATTATTATTATTATTATTATAAAAATTAATATATCTTTTAACATTTTACCTTATTATTTAATATTATCAGACACGTGTGGAGGTATGCCCCTCTCTCAACAATTTATCAACCACAATACTGTGGTCAAAAAATAAAATGCATTTGAATTATAATTATTATATAAACGTGTACAAAACAGAAACAAATGGCTCAAAACTCAGAAAATACATGTTTATTTTTACTTTTATATGTCAGTTTGAAATGTCTTGCCCTTGCATTGCTATAGACTGTGTGGATCTTAAACAAGCTCAAATTTCATTGGACAATGTGAAGTGGAGCGGTATCTTCCCAGTCTTAGTCATAAACTGGTTGAAAACTATGTAGCCAAAGTCTGTTTTCAGTTGTTTTTTCTTTTTTATAAACAAGCCTGGAATTGCTAAAGTAGAAGTTGCATTAATTGTAAGTAGCGTTTAATTTACTCCTATTTATATACTGCATATTTATATACCATTTACCGTTTGAGGAATCATTGTTAGTTAAACGAAACGCAAGTGCCACCAAAAGGCCTATTATGTAAAGTGTAAACAGTTCAAGTTCAAGAACACACAGACTTTATTTTTATAGTTATGCATATATAATTTTACTTTAGTAATTGTTAAATTGGAATTACTCCGAATATAAATGCCCCTTTTATACATTTGAGCCACTGCCCCCGAGGAACTCTCTGCACATTCCTGAATATTATCATAACAATAATAAAAATTTTATTATAATTTATTTTTCTACATATGTAACCTAATTACATGTTAAGATGTTAGTTTATTAGTCTTTATACTGTGGCATTTCAGGTGTATGTGTTTAAGAACTTCTTTCAAACAAGGGAAGTCACAAGGGAAGGATGAATTTTTACTGAGAGACGCTTTTAGGAAAGCACATGATTCTTTGTATCTTAAGAGGAAACTGTCTTTCATAATAGATGTTTTCCTGTAATTTTTGTATTCCTGTAGAAATGTTTTTTTTTTTCTTAGATCCACAGCCAGTTTTCTCAACTCAACCTGAACTGTAGCAGTACAGTTTTAAACAACATAACTGTGTTTATATTTCATCATCAGCTTCAGGGAAAGAACCTTGAATACTGTCAATCAGCAGATTTGAGGGAACCAAATGCTGAAGTGGGCACATGACCGCAAATTTACCAGAAAGCGGGAATTTTCTAATCACTTGAGAATGATTGTGCAACTCATGTCAGCTCAAAACAATGATCATCTGACCCATTAAAACATCCTTTCAGATGATGCCAGTGGCGAATCTCTCACACACACGAGGGTTAGTCATGTGATCAGTCTGATGCAGTCACTGGTGGGTATTTGCATGGGTTTGGTCACAGCAGCACATCCACAGATCACACAGTAACCAATCAAACCCTCAGTCCTCCAAAAATACATCAAAGATCAGATTCAGGAGACAAATGAGTTTCAAATCACAAAACATTGAACTCATGCGCCTGTTTGCAAAAATACATGTCATTAAGATATTAGGGATTGTAAATAAATAAAATGTGCAGAGCAAATGAAAAAGAATGAAACATTCTGACATTCCGACAAGCTTTTTAATGCAAAAATGGTCGGAACAACCCTCATCATTATTTTGTGATTGCTCTTTATAATGAAACAGGAAGCAAGCTTGAATAACACAAAAGGTAGTTTTCAGACAGGCACCTGCAAAGAAGTCCCAGGAACACACAGAGACATGAATATATCCACAGGATATTACTATGACAACATGTCTGGTTTATTACAAAACAACAAACAAAAACAATAAGGATGCAAGAACTTCCTCTGCGGGCTCTGAAGCTACAAGAACAGGAGGGAAACTTCCTTTTTATAATTAATTAAAGTAAAATCCCAAAGATGAGGAGAAAAGCAATGAAATACTCTGTCATAAGATCAGGCATTTCCTTTGAATAACATACTAAACTGTTTACCAATGAGATTGTGCTTTCGCTTTTTTAGTCTACATTTTTCTTTCGTTTTTCTTGATTCTTTCTATCTCTGGAAATTCGGTCATGCCAGTGGGAGAATATCCCATCATTAACCTACATCATTGCCGACAGTCGTCATGTTCTCTGGCCTGTGGGGGGATGATGGCTGTCTGGACAGCAGTTAGCAGTAGCGGTTAGCTGTTCTCGGGGGACATTCATGTCACCACACCCCCTTTATCATCCAGATTTAATCAGCACAGACACTGTAACAGAATCACAGGCTGTTAAGGCCTCTGCTTCACCCCTCTCTTAATTATCCACGCTTACTGCTGGCAGCATATACCGTTTAAATTGATGCAGTTTCGCCAAACAGGAAGACTTCTGTTTATATGCTCTTAGTTTTCTAAACCTGGGAAACTTCAGGAATCCATGAGAAAAAATTAGCATCACCATGAAATCAAAATGGACTTTTTTTTTTTTATGGAATTTTACAGCATTTAAATGTATTATTATTTTAAATTTCAAAATCAAAATAACAAGGACAGGACAACCTATCACTCACATGTATGGAAGTCCTGAATAAAAAACAAAAAATGTAATTGCGACTTTTTATCTCACAATTCTGACTTTTTTTTCTTTTACATCTCGCAATTCTGAGAAAAAAAGATGTAAACTCACAATTGCGAGTTATAAAGTCAGAATTGTGAGACAAACTCGCAAGGCTGACTTTTTAATCAGGCAATTCTGAGAAAAAAGTCAGAATTGCGAGATGTAGGCTCGCAATTGTGCGGAAAAAAAAATCTGAATTGTGAGATAAAAAGTCACAATCACCTTCAGTGGTGGAAATGGGTTTCCATACAAATGAGATTCAAGCAACTGCAAACAACAATGATCCAATCAGCCAATCAATTCCCGATGGACAAAATTAAGTCTTGCCCTACATTTTTTTCTTGTTCAGGAAGCAGTTTTACTCAGATAGACGTCACAATAAGGAAGAAAAGACTATCGCAACTTAATTAAAATTGTCATTATTTACTCTCACAGTCCCTGCATAAAAAACCTTGCATAAAACAAGACGGATGAGAAATGGTAAAAATTGTCCTACAATTAAAAATATTTGCAGGGGGTTTAGGTTTAAGACTGGATGGCTGAACAAAGAAAAAAACAGCAAAGGAAATATGGATATAGATCACTCAGCATTGAAGAAAGAAAAAACACAATACACAAGAAAAACTTCATCGCAAATTAAGCCTTTTTTGTGTAAGCAAGTGCAAAAATTCTCAATGCCATTCAAATGAGAGAGTTATAATTTAATACCAACTTCTCTGTTCACACTACATATGATAAGAGAAACCACAATAATAGACATAAAAAATAATAGAATTAATTTACTGTAACACCACAAGCACAAGAGGAAGAACCCGGAGCAAATGCAGAAATAATCACAGCAGCTGATTTTGGCAAAATGTTGGTTCATCAACCACGTGCAACTCTGCATAGTCACCATCCAACACAACAATAGCGAGAGGAAACATTTTTTAATGATTTCCGCTAAAATGACTGAATGACATTTATGCCTCTAAAATTTGCATCTCCAAAAATAATCCACAAAACAAGAGATCAGCCCCAGCAAACACACACTACTGCAGGGGCTGCCAAAACAAGGACAAACTCAGTAAGAGTAGCAGCCATGATGAGGAAATGTAGGCCAGTGGCTCTAATACACACTGACAGTAAAGCCAAAGGCGGAGACTCTCATAAAGTCAATGAAAAATGATGATATGAGGAGATAATGGAGGCTGTAGGCCCACACAGAAGCTGCACAAGCAGATTCCTGCAGAATTCAAAAACATGCCATTCATCATATATGCCACAATTTGTATATCATTTTATGTATATTTATTTGCCTATAAATATTAAAATTAATTTTAAAAACCAAATTAAAAATATTTAATATATTACAATAATTAATAATTATATGTATTTAAATATTAATATAATTAAATGTAATATTTGTACATAATCATTTATACAATGAAGGTTTTTTTAATTAATTTTAATATTTAAAAACAGAAAATCCTCTTAATGCTCTAAATAGTCAATACTCATAATACTCATAGTTAAGTCCGCTTTTGATCTGTCAGTGCTGGTCTCTGAAAATAGCAAATCTCTTATTGCAAGGGTTTTACTAGAGTAAACACGCACTACAACATGGGCTGTTTCAACAAAGCAAAGTACTGCTGAGTATATATGAACTCAGTGAGGGCAGACGTTTACTCAGAGCAAACAAATATGAGGAGAAGGCTGATGTAACCCACACTAACAGCTAAATCAATGCATTGATAAATTGTACTATACTGTATAGTGGATTAGTACTGATCACCTAGCATTGATGCATATACAAAATCAACTCTTACATGATTCACTCAGGGGTTTATTTAACAGCATGGCCTTATATATGTATAGCTGCAGCTCTTCACTGGCAGCTTGTTACTGCATTGCCTTTGCTCCCGTGAGAGATGACGCCATAACTTCAGTCTCTGGTGATCAGCAGTACAAATGAATGCACAAGCATACAGCTCATCTGAGTGGCCTAAACAGCAGAACTCTAGAGCCACATGGTAGATGCTCAGAGCCAAAATGGCGGCCTCTGTTTCATCAATATAAGGTTGGGCTTTGTAAACCAGGCAAGCTCATCTAAAATAAACAGTGTAGGCCAAACCTAGAGCAGTTTAAGATCAACCGTGTCCTCATAAGCAAACCTCACCAACCCCATAGGCAAATAAAGACATGCTCTTGTATCCTCTTACCGCTTCACAGGCGCATGTGCGTTAGAGGAGAGCTCAGTCTTTTCTTGTATGATGTTCGTTATGATGTTCCCACTGCAAAGGTTATGCAAAATACTCAAGCAGCACAGAGACAGACAGTCAGAGAGAAGCCATGCTGAAAGACCACACCCACAGAGGAACATGTCAGCAGGTGCATCTAATTGCAACATCCTGTCTACAAATGTTCGACAGTCTTATGACAAATGCATTGTCAGATGCTTCCATGGCATTTGAACTTTGGCTAAGGACACTATACTTTAAATTAAGTATAGTGCTTTGTTATGTCTTTCTGGTTACCTTACATTTTAAAGGAACAGTCAACACAAACTAATTGTCGTGTGCTCACCCTCATGTTATTAACCTTGTGCTATTCAACAACTGGCCTTTCTGTCAAGCTCCCAAAAGATCAAAAACACCCTAAAATGACTTACATTAGTGTATGTGCTAGAAAAATCGTCAACATCATTGCAATTAAAATGATTTTCATTCTTGCATATGTGGTAACCATGTGTAATCCTTTTAAATTTGTCATATGAGAGCTTTAAGGGAGGGTCAAGTTGGGCATTGACTTCATCAGAGGGCTTGGAATAAGTTTTATTAACTACTTTTTATTATATGTTATGATGCCATTTGGTGTTTTTGTACTTTACGGAGCTTGACCACCTCTGGTTACCATGTTATTGTTAACTAAAACTAAATTTAAGCTATTAAAAGCATTTTTGTTAATTCAAATAAAGCTGAAATAAAATAAAATATAAATATTAGATGAAAAACTTGAACTTAAAGACCTTGGCAACTAACTGAAATGAAGTTTAAGTACTTCAAAAACTTCAAAACCTAAATAAAATATTTTTAAAACAAAAACGAATAAAAATGAAAAAGGCACATAACAAAACTACTAAAAATGAAAACTGAAAATATAAAAATAAAACTAATTCAGAACAGTTTATCAATAATACTAAAATAACATTGCTGGTTATTATGGAGCATCATGGCAAGAGCTGTAAAATAATTCTTCAGAATTTACTGTTGTGTCAGAAAAAAAATACCAGCATATTGGTTTGGAAATTCATGTTTGATACATGCAGGGAATTTAAAATACAGTCAGCTTTTTAAATTTGACAGCATAGTGTCACACAATCAGATACTAACTACATGTATTCAAATTGAAGATGTATTATCACTCTGAAAACATCCCATGATACATCGCTGCCAACAACATCATGATACAAGTGCAGGGAAAAACAACAAAGTGCCACACAAACACATGACACAAGAGGAACTTACAGTTCAGCCCTTCACAGCAAACAGTGAACCTGTAGAAACTTTCCATTTCCTCTAAAGGGATCTTCACCCAGCTCCTGCAGTTCTCCGGGGGCTGGAGGTGCATCCCAGTCTCCTCGGTCAAAATCATTTCACCTCCTTCACTTGGTCTCAATTTGTCCTGCTGTTCTTACCTTCCTCAGTCATTCTCACTGTTACTGTCACATCCTGTCTGTCCTCACATTGTAAATATTCACTCCCTGAATTATCACGGTCTGTCTCTTGCTCTGACGCTGTATCTTTCTCTCTCAGGTGTGAGTGCTCCAGTTAGGAACGTGACGCTGTTTTTCAGTCACACCCATCTGAGATGCAGGTAACGCCCCACAACAAAGCCACTCACTCAGAACACATTACACACCTGTCTCTTACCTCTCACCTGTGATTTCAGGCAGTATCACGTGCATTTATCATCAAATTTTCAAATAAATGCAAAAAAGAAGAAAAATTTATGTTATTCTTTCAGTAAACGTAATGGAGTTCTTAATTATGCCTTATTATGTATTATTTTGGGGAAAAGAAAGAAAGAAAGAAAGAGTTTCTGTAGCTCAGTTGGTTTAGAATGGTGCTTAAGTCATGAATTTGAGTTTCAGGGAACAAACAAACTGGTATAATGTATATGGATAAATGAAAAACTGAAAATGAAAACGAATATGTTACTTGGAAATAATTTGCATAATTTTAGACTTTATTATAGGGGTATTTTTCATATTAGAAATATCTGAGAAACACTAAGGGCCAGATTTACAAACCACTTTTTGGAATAGTACTGCCAGGATTTACTAAAGATGCGCAGTGAAGAATTAGCGCAAAAAAAGCATGTCTTAAAGTAATTTGCGCTGCTCTTGGTAGATTGCGCTGGTCGTTATAGAAATGATCTAGCTGCGTCTGTGTTCTTTAATGTGCACACTATCAGTAAATCACACCCAAAATTTTCCCCTCCCATCGGCGCTTTTATGGAATTGCACTCTAACGCTAATTTGCCCTGTTTAGTAAATCTGGCCCTAAGACTCAGTAGTTTCTCTCAATTTAATATTATTCCAATATTAACAAAACAAACAATTAAAGACATTATAGATATTATTTCTCTTATGTTGTTAAATTCATATGTACTGCATTATTTTATGGTCATGTGTTCTTGTGCACTTTCTCTATATATTACTACTAATTTTAGCTTCTGGAAAAGCTGCTTGTGATGAATTTCATGATTCACCATGTGGTTTTCTCTTTACCACCTGTGTTTTAATGTGGTTGTCAGTATGTTCTAAAGGTAAAAAGCAGATTTTAGTAATTTTGTACATTAACATTATTTTCAGTTAATAAAATACTGAAGTTAAATGTACAATAAAAAAAGACATCTGTAAAGCTTAAAATCTTGCAACTATATTTTTTACTGTAAAAATCTGGCAACCACGGCTGCTGTTTTACTGTAAATTTCACTTCTTTTTTTTTACAGTGCATGATCCATTGTCATTTTTACAGTTTAATTTAGCATTTTTAATTGTTATAGTTAGATTTTTGTATAAGGAGTTACACATTAAAATTTCTGCATGTCAGAAATACTTCTCATAGTCTCAAAGCTCAGTTGAAGATCTCAAAGGTTATCCAAACACATTTACCTTGTTGCGGGGTCTGCGTGTACCTGGTTTGTGTCCTCCCAGGTTTATGGATGAAACAGCGCACTGTTTCCATTTCTGATTATCAGGATTTACTTCTCACAGCAAACACAAACACAGGAGTAAATGGATCCAGCACCGCTTCACCACTCTAACCGCTGTCCGTTATACTTTGACCTCACGCAAACCGCTGCAGGTGTAGTTAACCATTACCAGACACCATTACAACAAACAGCAGGCTGGAGAACTCCACGTGGCCATGATTTATTAAATATATCAAATCTAGATATCAAACTCAAAATATATCCAAGTCTAAGTATGAGCAACAGCGTCATCATAGCTAACTAAAACTAAAACCACCTGAAAACACTTTTTTTTTACTTAAAATAAAACAAACATTAACTAAAATAAAATGAAATATAAAAAAGTTAAAATAATAAAAATAACTAAAACATAAATAAAAATTAATTTAAAAATTATATTGACCAGTTCAAAAAACAAAAACTTTTTAAAATAACAAAAAAACACAATAAAAGTACTAAAGCTTTAAAATTAAACTGAAAACAGGAAATATAAAAATAAAAACTAATTCATAACATGAATTAAAAACTGTAACAGTGTTTCAATGAAAATAAAATAAAATAAAATAACACTGATGAGCGATAGTAATGGTGATGCTTGCCTTAAAAAATGCTACATGCAGGCAGTCAAGGAACAATTTGGCTAGAAGCGGTGTACAAACATCATATTCTAATAATAAAAGACTTTGAAGACTTCAAGCCAAAGCTGGGCTGAGATCAGTCTAAAAAGATAGTCTGCATATGACAGATAATGAAGTCCAAAATAACTTGTCCGCATAGCGCAGATACAGAACAAAAGAGTGCGACAATATCACAAGGATGCTGGGAGTCGTTTCATATTAAACACACAGAAAGTCAGACATCAAAGAGCAAATACACACACAAACACACTCCGACTTAAGCGGCATCCTGTTACAAGCGAGAAGCAGACAGAGAGCAGCTTAAGATCAGAGATTTACTCACATTTCAGGACGTCTGCCATCTGCTCTCCAGTACAGATACCGCCACAAGCTGTCCTTGTCAGTGCCTTGTTTTTGAGTGCGTGTATTCTCTAGTCTGTCCACTGTGTACTATGCAAAGCAAAGCATTTGTTATGGGTATGTGTGTGTGATTAGCTTTTTGAGAAGTTGAGATGATACGCTATTTGCCCATACCTATCAGTCTCTCATGCCATTTGTGTTCCCTAAATATACCAGTCCAGCTCTGGGCTGAGATGCACCGGTTTACTGTGAAAACAAAACTTTTTGCACAAAGTGTCTGAACGAGAGAGAGAGAGAGAGAGAGAGAGAGAGAGAGGATGTGTGTCAATGCGATCTGGGCAATGGGCCATCCACATGCATCTCAATGATGTGAGAGAAATCCCACGAGGAAACCACCTCTCAGCCTCACACACACACAAACAAATGCACAAACGTTCATTTAAATTGGCCCTAAAATAATTTGGACACCCAAAATGTAAGAATTTAATTTCAACAGATACCGTTTTGGGGCCACAGCGTGTTCAAGGAATAGTTAATCCATTCTGTTCTTTCAGGCCTGTTCTCGAGAACAACAACTATAAAGATAACTATTTTAGCATCCATTAACACCAATGGACGATAATGTTCTGTTTATTATAAGCGCAAGCTGCAGTTCTGTCGTCAGCTGCTTTAAATGCTTAAGCTCTTTAAAGTCAGGCGGATTTTGATTGGCTATTAATGTTTTTATTAAAAAATTGTTATATAATAATTCCAATTCTAATTCCATAGAACCAGAATCATTTTAAAACTTTATCTTTATCTTTATAGTTGTCAGCCTTGGTGTGAATGAACATTTACTCATCCTCATACCTGTATGATTTTTCTTTCAAAAGGAGATATTTTAAAGAATGTGCGAGTCATTTTTTCCATGCACTTACAAAAAATCGAGACTGGAGATTTCAGACTTCAAAAATACACAAAGACACCATGAAAGTATCATATGTATTAGTATCATAAGTCCATTTGACATGCGCACTGTTTTCTTGTCCTTCAAGACAGCTTTTTGTAAAAACAAACCTAAATGTAAGCAATTATGAGACTTTTATGGTACTTTTGAATCTTTTTTTAAGCCTGAAAGTTTCAGTTCTCATTTATTGAAACTGCATGAAAAAGATCAACTGGTGCTACATCTCAGAAGTCATATGAATTTAACATGAGGGTAAGTAAATGTTGCCAGGAGTTTCATTTTTGGTTGAACTATTCCTTTAACCGCTCACAAAGTCTCCTAAAACTGAATGACTCAGAATCTAACAGAGGCAGTCAGCAATTTCCATTCTGTTTCCTCCGCAAAACCAGCTGAAAGCAACTCCACCACACATACACACACTCATATTCTGGTCTCTCACCGTTCCAGTCCCTCCAGGAGCTCTTGCGGCTGAAGGTTGTGAAAGGAGAGAAGGGGACCCCCTGTAAAACCGTAGCCGATAGGTTGTAGAGGAGCTGGGTCAGTCGGGACAGGATCCGCTGTGGGGCATCCTGGCCCTCCCGAAGAAACTCGTGCAGAGACATTTAAACTGGTTCCCACATGTACCAGTCTTGACTGGCCTCGGCTCGACCTGATGTCTCGGAACCAGCCCAAAACCAATTCGGATCGATCCACATTCAGTCCAGACCGATGCTAAAACAGTCCTGACCACACCAGGGCAGTCTGAACTAAGCAAGACCAATTAAATCCCAAGCCAGGACGATTTGATCCGAGAGAATGTTGGGAAGACTACACCAGCCCAGTCCTGGTCTCAGAGGGCTTCCTCTGTCAGATGGGACCTGCAGAGAGAGGCTGCATGCAGACGCATCTCGGACCTCCTGTTTGTAAGGAAACAACCCCGGCATTCATGCACTTTGTCGCAATAAACACACACGTATTCTTGCAGAGGAGAGAAGAAGAGTGGAGGAGAGGGGAGGGAGAGTTTTAGCACAAATCCCCTTCTGCTCTGCTAATTACACACACACACAAACACACACACACACAATCATAGACACTAATCTCCAGCATTCTTGTGCGCCACTTAGGGGCCAAACTGACTAACTTTCTCTAAACAGAAACAACAAATGCTCTTTGCATTAATTTTAACCTTTTTTTAGGAATCATTCAATGAGACGTTTTACAATATCCTTTTAAATGATTAAATATCCTAAAACAAAAAGTATGCTCAGCAAAAAACATTCTTAACTACTAAAAAAAAACTAAAATATAAAAATGCATAAAGCCATAGTGTTAGGGATTAAACAAACTCAAATAGAAGTCAATGAAAAGTCTTTACCACGATAGAAAAACCAATGTATGTGCGTGTGTGTGATGAAGAGTCAGATGCAGCGAGATGAAGAGCAGGATAAGCCATCTTAAGGTTAGTACTACATTCATCCAAATAAACCAGAGCACAGACTGCAGGGATACACACACTAAATAATGCACGGGACTACAACTAGCATGCTTCTTTAAGTGGGTTTGTATAATTCATATATGCAATTAGATGACATATATAAAATACACCCTTTCATCAACTATTTTATCATGCACTTTTAAAAAATATTTGCCTGTGGATGGCTCCACAGAGACTTAATTGTCCTGGTTAGACCTGGCAATGCCCTAGTAAATACAATGCAGCATTTTGCAATGTCAAGCATTGCTTGTATTTTCAAATATACAGTTAACACAAACACACAATTCATAACTACCATATATGCCAGGTCACAGATATTTGTTATCCGAAAGAAGTTCTGTCTCTGTCTTTCTCTCTCACACACAGCCGCTCTCTGTTTCTCTCTTTGCTCTGAATCTCTCCCTGTTTCACCCTTGGCACTGTCGTCTTCAGAGAACACAGATAAAAGAGAAGAGAGAGAGAAACTGCCTGCCAAGGTTTGGGCAAAGGCCTTCACAGCATGTAATTTAGCCCTCTATTTCTCATCCTATTTCCACGGTGGAAGTAACCCTACAGAAGAAAACAGCCTCCTCTTGAAAGACCGCAGAGACCGTTACTATAGCAACCCACAGACACAGTACAGCATTTAGAGCCGTATTATAATCCGTACTAAACAGAGACAAAAGCGTATAAATCAAAATTCACATAACAAATTTGCTGTTTGTATCAGTATACTCTTCCTCTACTGGATATTCTGAGTCTTCAATGTTTTTTAGAGCTTTCCAAAAATTATTTCACTGTCTCACTGGTAAAACATCTACAGTACTATAAAGCAAACAACTAGATAGATATAAAGTTAAATGACATACTTGACAAAGCCTCTCCTGAAAGTATGAAATAGTTCTAAAAGCTTGAGATTTCAAGGTTTGAGTATCAGATAGACAGAAAGCAAGTCAGATGAAGAAAGGAAAACAAACATACTGTAATCTCAGACAGACCATATTAGACCCATTCGACTTCATTAGAGCCCCAAGAAATCATATCAAACCAGTTCAGTCTCCAATAAACCTTGTCAGACCCAATTACCTCATAGGATTACTAAGAAACCGTATTTCTTCCAATAGCATTTCTTAACATTAGCATTTAATGTTTTAACATGCTGCTAGCATGTTTCTAGAACATTTTAGCACATATTTAACATGTTGATAGCATGTTTTACCATGTCGTTAGCATGTTATCCCATCACAAGCACAATGCAATCAAGTTTTAGCATGTTGCTTTAACATTTTGTTTACACTTTTTGTTAATGTTTTAGCACACTGCTAGCATGTTTTAACATGTTGCTAACATGTTTTAGCACATTGCTAGCACATCATAACATTACATAACATGATGCTAGCATGTTTCCAACATATTTTATCATGTTGGTAGCACGTTTCTAACATGTTTTACCACATTGGCATACAGGATGTTTCATTGCTAGAATGATTTAGCATGTTGCTAGCATATTTCTAATGTAGTTTTACACATTTCTAGCATACGAAGTTAGAACATCCCGAAGGTCTGTGCCGAGTTTGGTGGTCATAGCTTTAAAACTCTAGGATAAGATACTCTTAGAAACTTTGTCTCAAAAAAAAAATAAAAAATAATACGCTTGAGTAGTTAAGTAGCCTATGTTGGCTTTGTCAAACAAATAATTATTATATTAGCAATATTTAGGCCTATGTTGCTTTCGATAGAAGATGCATTTGCTTCAGTCGTGTCACTAAAGTGTGTGTGTTAAAGTGATAGCTTACTCAAAAATTAAAATTCAATTACTCTGCTCCATGTCATTCTAAACTTGTATAAAAGAAGATATTTTGAACAATGTTTTTGTTTCCATAAAGTCAGTGGGGTCCAATGTCAGAATTTTCATTTTTAGAGAAACTATGCCTTTAAAGATCAAATCGCTGCAGTTTTTATAAGACTTGTTGTAAAGATGTTGTAAAGTTGTAAAGATTTATTAGGATTTATCATTTATCAAAGATTTATCTTTATTACTACCTCTGACTTAGATATGTGATCACATCTAACCATCACTACACTGGGAGATGTGATAAGCCAGATTTGCACAATAGGTGACATTATGAGTGAGATGTTATGTCATGTGTGAGTGTGTGTGAGACAGAGATTGTGAACATGAGCAGACAGCTGTAGGCCAGCACTAGCTCTTTGGCTAGACAGAGTTTTTAACACCTAATAAACACTTGCAGGTTCCGCTTGAAGTTTTTAAGACACAAAATGCAGCATACTGTACAAGAGACACATGTCAACATAGAGGACAAAATTGCTAGCATGGTCACACCAAAACTCACACGCATATTCACAGTCTGCATTACATGCATCAACACTGATATTGCAGTGTTGTTTCAACATCTTACTTTTTGTACAAATCTTGTAATATTTTTAAAACTGATTTATAAGAATTTTGTTAAACTTTTTACAACCACTTAGCATTAAAAAAATTTTAGACATTGAAACAACAGCTGACAATTTCAACCACATTTCAAAAATGAAGGTTGGCCACAAGCCAGCTGGGTTCTTTTTCTGTGATGTTGGGAACTTTCCATTGACTTCTACGTATTAATACTGACCTATTTTTTTCTAAACCTAAACTTCACACAAATCTTTCTGAATTTTTAGATTCTCATAAATGCACAAAAGCATGTTTAATAAAATGGTTGATCCCTGCAATGTAGCTAAAATCAGGTTCTTTAAGTTTTTATTATAAAAAAACACAGCAGGTCATCTGATGCTCATTTCCAGCTCTGCATATGATTAACACATATTCATAGCTGATAAAATACATATTTAAACATTAATATTTGGGTCTGATTAGACTCAATATACGCTACCATTCAAAAGTTTGAGGTCAGTATGATTTTTTTTAATGTTTTGAAGTCTCTTGTGTTCACAAAGGTATCATGTATTTAATCAAAAATACAGTAATACAATAATATTGTTAAATATTACAAATATTTTCAACTGTCATTACTTCAGTCTTCCGTGTCACATGAGTTTTTATAAATCATTTTAATATGCTGATTTTGTGTGCTTAAAAACATTTCTTATTATTATCAGTTGAAAACAGTTGCTGCTTAATATTTTTAATACTTTCAAATATTCTACAGAATTTATGCTGTCTGTAGTTCATTGCTAAATTCATTTAAGACAAAATAACAGTCTCATAAATAGCCATAAATTGAATATTCATAATATTCAATATTCAATATCCATAAATATTCAATAGCCATAAAATGAATATTCTGCATACCTGTTAATGCTACCTTGTGTTCTGCAAGTCATATCATGGGAAGAAACTAATGATATCTCATTTAGTAGTGCTTCAGCAAATAAGTGAGTGTGGGAACATAAGCAGATTGAGCGTGAGTTCACCACAGTGTAAACAGTAACATGTATTTTTATACACCAGAACGCTAAAGGCCAAAATCTCCAGACTAAAGGATGACCCATTTACAGACATATAATATTTTTGAAAGGCTGAATGTGAGAAGGGATGTTACTACACTTTGCGTGTTTACTGTTTCATTGTGCTGGTGTGTGTGTTTAGCTCATTGCCAGTGGCAGACTGCTGAGATGTAGGGAAATAGGACAAACTGAACTCCTCAGAGAATGAGAGGAGGAAGACAGCATAAAAACACAGCTAGTGTTATCCACTATACAGACAGTGAGAAAGAGCAAGAGAAAGAGGGTCTACAAGGCAAAATTCTAACTGCAATTCAAAAATAACTTCATAATTCTAATTTCAGTCTAATTCTAATTTCACTTTTCAATTTTAAAATTTAAACTCAAATTCAAAATTCAATGTCTACTTCAAAAGTTCTAATTCACTTGATTAAAATTCAAAAGTTGAACTAATTCACTTTCACATTCAAAAGTTGAACTAATTCACTTAATTCCATCTTAATTAGAACTCTGAACTTAGAATTTTGAACGTCATTTTAATGTGATTTTAAAAATAGAATTAAATGATATTTTTCAAATCACATTCAAAATACCAATTGCATATTCTAATTCAATTTTAAATTTCAAAATTAGAATTAGAATTTTAAAAAGGTAATTTTAATGCATTTCTTAAATTAAATTCTATTAAATTCTATTTATAATAAAAAACACATTCAAACTACCACTTTTAAATTTTAAATGAAGTTCAAATTTCAAATAAATAAATTTTCAATTCTAATTTCAAAATTAGAATTAGATTTTAAGGGTGGTATTTTAATCACAATTATTTTTTATTTAGAACGAAATTCTAAAAATCACCTTCAAAATGACCATTTCAAATTCTAATTGAAGTTCAAATTTCAAAATTAGAATTCGAAATTTGTATTTTAAAATTTGAACTTCAATTGGTATTTTGAATGTGATTTTTTTTTAAATTTTGAATTAAATTCTAATTTAAAAAATTACATTCAAAATACTAACTTCAAATTCTAGTTGACATTCAAATTTTTAGATTCCACCTGAGAATACCAAGAAAGTTCTAATTCAGATAGAATTCAATTTCAGGCTTATAAGTGATGTCATCAAGAGCAACAATTTTGAGCAACTAAACATAAAGCTATAACAGCTGTTGTGGTTTCATGGGTTGGAAGGATTCATTTATTCAGAAGTAAATTCAGCACAACTCATTCTCAAATATTTACTAAAGCAATGATAAACAGAAGCTGCAAACAATCTTGAGCTACAGTTACCATATATTTCTCTTAATACTACTGATTCAGACACACACACACACACAGTCACAGCTACTCCTACCGATTTTATGTGCGATAACAGTAAGTCGTCTGACGAGCTCCTCCAGAGAGTCCTCTCCCATCTTCACCCACAGGATCATGATGAGCAGGAGGCAGAGAACCAGGAGCAGCGGAGTCACGCAGTGCTGCTGCTCAGGAGAGAAGGAATCTGCTGAGGGGAGAGAGGAAGCCGTCTCGCTGCTCAAACCGGTGCTGCTGTTGCCGCAAGAGATGCTGAAGAGAGAGAGAGAGAGAGAGAGAGAGAGAGAGAGGTGTCTCAGCAAAGCGGCAAGGATGAGACAGCAACACACTGACACACTTACACTCATGCTCTGCATCAGTCAGGCAGAGTCAGCACGCACACACACACACATTCAGGTATATGCGCATATGGGGGATGTTAAGGTCACTATAGGCTACTGTATATACACCTATGACAGTAATGCATGCAAACTGCACATAAACAGTCTGTGACCTACAAACATGCATGTGCTCATAAGCATTCATGTGATATGTCATATCCATTTATTATCCTCTCTAACAGCTAGAACAGAGTCTGAGAACATAACTGAACTGAAATTACATCTGATACACTGCAGACAACTGCAACTGCTTTATAAATCACCATCAAGGTCAAGAAAGGATATTTGGGTTTGTTCTGGGGTAAATTCAGTTATTTTTTGATTCTGGTATGAGTATGTTTTCATTAATATTAAATGGCTAAATGTTTTTTTCCCTACTGTTAAAGCAAATAACTGCACAGATATAGGACAAAGAATCATGGATGAGTTTAATGTTACATTACCTGTTATCACCTCTCGAGGAACCCATAGATCCTCTGTGTTTTTGAAACACGGCGACATCTTGTGGTCGAGAAGCAGAATTACAAGATCCAATGACTGCGTTACGTGGAGACCAAACTATTTGGTCAAAACCATAGGTCAAAATAAACTGTAAACTCGCGTCAGTAAAGTTATTATCACATAATAAACCGCGACAGATGATCTGCCGTTTATGACGCGGCCACTTACTATATAAACTGCTTGCAGATTAGCTTTAAGTTTCGATAAGAAAATAGTTAGTTACAAGGTAGCTAGCATCAAGACGAATACTGCAACAATATTGATTAATATAGTAATTCATCTGCAATCCACGTTACTAAAGCTATGGAATATTTGGTAAATTTATCTTAACAACTGTCTGCCTCTAAAAGCTAGTAGTTTTAATTTACAAGATGGCGCACTCGGATTTTAACTGGCGTAAGCAATTATAGCCTATTAGTAAATAAATATATGAAATATATGCCAGTATAGGTAACAACAGGGTTGCAAATTTAGGTTGTTTAGACCAAATTGCAATTTGTATTGATAAACTTACATAGGTTAATTTGTGTAAAACAATGGAAACATACTTGTTTTTCCGCCACACTGTATGTTCCATGGGGGAAACCCATGAGGTGATATCTATTTTACATAATATCTTATATAAAATATCCCACTGCATTATAAATATCCCATTAGAAATATCCCAGCAAAATATTACTGATTCGGTGAGTAAAATAATAAAAATTGTTAATTTACTATAATTAATTGAGTATCAGTTCAATATATTGTCAAAAATGCAGTGTTGCTAACTTAGCAACTTTTCAGACTTACCCTAGCAACTTTTTCTTACAAAAGCACCTGGCAACATATTTAGCTATTTTAAAATTTATTTGGCAATGTTTAGCAACTTTTGATAAGTGGCTCAAATGATACAAAAGTCACATGTTTTCCATCTAAATTACACAAAAAGAAGAAACCAAAGATGTCTAGCAGTACAATTTAATAATAATAATTGAATTAATTGTTCATTTATGATATATTGTTAGTAGCTTGTACCTGCGATTTTTTATCAGTTAGTAGGCTACATGTAAGAAAAATATCTAGAAAAATGGAAAAGGCACAAGTAATTTTCCAGGATGTTATCCGTTATCCATTATCCGTTGTAACCCCTGTAACCCAGAAACACAAAATATAATGTGTAATTTAAAAATCAATACGGAAAATTCCTTCATATTGTGCCCTATTTTTACAGACTCTTCTTAGAGTGTAGCATACATTGCTTAAAACTATAATGGTTGAGAATGAATAGTTTACTAGCTAAAATATTATTATATTATGCAATTATATTATTTTATGAGCAAATCTAAATGAACATATCTAAAATATATTGTTGCTGAGCTTTGATGCAGTGACACAATTTTGCGTCGTGATTACGTGATGACGTCATTGCGCAATGATATCAACGTCATTTAGCAACTTTTAGCAACAAATCAACCTTCCTTTAGCAACTTCCCCTAAAAATTAGTTGGCAACACTGCAAACATGTCTTCCTTTAAGTCCATATAGTTTGGGAACAGCATGATAGGTGAGTAAATGATGGTAGTATTTTCATTTTAGGTTAATTATCCCTTTGATCTGATTCTACCAGACGTTGTTTTGACTGCAGTTTTGATTTTCACAAATGCTTTTTTATGGTATGCCACAACTGTGGCTGACTTTTCAAGAACTGTTATGTTCAACTGGTTTGCTCCACTTCATCTCCGTGGCCATGCAACCTCTTCATGAATCTCAGAGCAGAAGCTCCTGGGGGGTGGGGGGCTTACGGTTTCCTCTCCTCCTTCTCATCCATATGATGTGGATTGCCAGAGCGATCTGGCGCTGGATGAGAAACCTCACATAGGTCTCCCACCACCCCCGTGGCCCCCTGGCAGTCCTGCTCAGATATCTGGGATGAAGATGTCCTCAGCATCCACCCACTCTGTAGTCCGATGGTGGGAGGTGATTTAACAGTGCTTTGTAGCCATAGGAGAGTCTGGCTCATTTCCTCTCTGGTCTCATGCAGTTTTCTCTTCTTGCTTTTTGGATCACCCAAAAGTTGTGTTTGGACAAGGCCATTTTGGGACAGGCCAAAAATCACCTTTCTAACGGGATGGGGCAGGAATACAGACATTTGATGCATTTTAATCTTGCTACTCGCCAAGCAAGAGTAATTTTATGATAGATAATAGTTTATCAAACATGCCTAGTGGGTCTGACACACACACACACACACACACACACACAAACACCCATAAACTAGAAATTTAATACCTTAAGCATGATTTTATATTGTAAACACTGTAATATATGCAAATGACTAAATAATAAAATTGACACAGTGATACATAAATTTACAATTACAGTCCATTACAACTAACCAAACTTTTCATTACAATGATCTTTTCAGCTGTATACAGTGGATATAAAATGTCTACACACCCCTGTTAAAATGTCAGGTTTCTGTGATGTAAAAAAAAAATAAGACCAAGATAAATCATTTCAGAACTTTTTCTACCTTTAATGTAAACTATAACCTGTACAACTAAATTAAAAAACAAACTGAAATCTTTTAGGAAAGGTGGAGGAAATATAAAAACACTAAAATAATGTGGTTGCATAAGTGTGCACACCCTTAAACTAATACTTTGTTGAAGCACCTTTTGATTTTATTACAGCACTCAGTCTTTTTGGGTATGAGTCAATCAGCATGACACATCTTGACTTTACAATATTTGCCCGCTCTTCTTTGTAAAAATGCTCCAAATCTGTCAGATTGTGAGGGCGTCTCCTGTGCACAGCCCTCTTCAGATCACCCCACAGGTTTTCAATCGGATTCAGGTCTGGGTTCTGGTTGGGCCATTCCAAAACTTTATCTTCTTCTGGTGAAGCCATTCTTTTGTTGATTTGGATGTATGCTTTGGGTTGTTGTTTTGCTGAAAGATGAAGTTCCTCTTCATCTTCAGCTTTCTAGCAGAAGCCTGAAGGTTTTGTGCCAATATTGACTGGTATTTGGAACTGTTCATGATTCCCTCCTCCTTGACTAAGGCCCCAGTTCCAGCTGAAGAAAAACAGCCCCAAAGCATGCCGCTACCACCACCATGCTTCACTGTGGGTATGGTGTTCCTTTGGTGATGTGTAGTGTTGTTTTTGTGCCAAACATACCTTTTGGAATTATGACCAAAAAAATTCAACCTTGGTTTCATCAGACCATAACACATTTTCCCACATGCTTTCGGGAAACTTATAATGTGTTTTTGCAAAATTTAGCCGGGCTTGGATTTTTTTCTTGCCACCCTATTCCGTAGCCCAGACATATGAAGAATATGGGAGACTGTTGTCACATGTACTACACCGCCAGTACTTGCCAGAAATTCCTGCAGCTCCTGTAATGTTGCTGTAGGCCTCTTGGCAGCCTCCCTGACCAGTTTTCTTCTCATCTTTTCATCAATTTTGGAGGGACATCCAGTGCTTGGTGTAATCACTGTTGTGCCATATTTTCTCCACTTGATGATGACAGTCTTCACTGTGTTCCATGGTATATCTGATGCCTTGGAAATTCTTTTGTACACTTCTCCTGACTGATACCTTTTAACAATGAGATCCCTCTAATGTTTTGGAAGCTCTCTGCGGACCATGGCTTTTGCTGAAAGTCAGCAAAATGTCAGCAAAAGCCTACTAGAACAGCTAAACTTTATTTGGGTTTAACCAGAGACATTTTAAATGATGGCAGGCATGTACTGACTCCTATTTAACATGAGTTTGAATGTGATTGCTTAATTCTGAACACAGCCACATTCTAGTTATAAGAGGGTGTGCAAACTTATGCAACCACATTATTTTAGTTTTTTATTTTTACTCCGCCTTTCCTAAAAGATTTCGGTTTGTTTTTTAATTTAGTTGTACAGGTTATAGTTTACATTAAAGGTGGAAAAAGTTCTGAAATGATTTATCTTGGTCTCATTTTTTTACATCACAGAAACCTGGCATTTTAACAGGGGTGTGTAGACTTTTTATATCCACTGTAGTTGGTATAGCTGTATGTTTAATCGTAGCTGTAATTATAAGGCAATAAAAACAGAAAACCTGAAGTGCAACAAACTCAAATACACCAACTTCACAAAGGCTTTCAGTTAAGTATCACAATTCTGTTGTTCAATAGTTAACAATCTTCAATATTAAAGTCTAAAAACTTACTGAAGTGATCAAATCCGGTTTAATTATGAGCCACATCTTTATTGATACTAGAATTTACCTTTAAAACACAAAAGAAATTGACCTCATTTTTATTTTATATAAAAAGGTTTATTTGTTCGAGAAAAGAATGACAGGATCTTTGCTCATTTTGAATTCTGCTTTGTACACATGTGCTATACAGTGCAGAAAGAGTTTCAAACCCTTTAATGGATCATCAGTTTACTTTGCTTCACCTTCAAATCCCTGTGACACATTAAAAGACCTATAAAAACACTTGCAGTCTCACACACTGTCTTTTCCACTGAATCCAAGGACAAAAGGAATTCTTCAGTCAATTTTCATCTTCACCACTTAAGTGTGCACTACGGGGGTGGAGGGCGAAAACAGATTTTCACCAGCTTTACCAAGCCACTTCCATCAATACATTTCATGAACATGGGAGAGACAAGGGATAAACACTACAACAGTAATTTATAATCTTGCCCATAATGATCCAATACTTCAGAATAGTAACTTTGTCCTCACAGTACCAACCTGAGGCTCGATAAAATCACACAGCATTGTGGGTAATTGATTTTGCATGTACGAAATGAGGTGAGTTTACAGGATCTTACAGAGGTCATGTAGTTCATTTAAGTGCATGTCATCTTAAAAGGTCCATCCATATAAATTAAAGAACTGGTTGACATTTAAGGTTTCTCTTTTTTTACACACAGTACAAAGGTCACAGCCTGTATACTTACAAACTTAACAACAAAAATATATATGTACTCACGAAAATTTACTCAAAAGAGGAAAAAGGTTCCTTCAACACAGATCCAGAACCAGAGGATGCCACAAAAGCACCAAAGAAATTGACTGACTTTACAGCCAATCAGATTTGTCTGATTTTTTCAACATCAGGAGACTTTAAGACAAACAAACTCACTTCGAAGTGAAAAAAGAAAGGGCATTAGAAGAAAATCAAGAAATGTAAATAACAAACAGACTTAAATATTACCAAAAATGTAAACACAAACACAAATCTTTACAAAAAACTAATATTCACACATTAACTGAAGAAAAAAGGAATAAACACAAGAGACCTGCGACCTTGTGCTACTGACAATTACACTGTAAAACCACTAGACAGTCAGCTGTGTGTGACTGAAATCATTTGGCGATGACATTGAAATAGGATATTCTATAAACAGTTTCCCTGTTATATGAGTTTCTTACAGAGCGCCAGAAAAGTTCTGAGTAGCCCTATTAATAAACAGTCTCTTGACAGCAACCGCATAACATTAACTTTCCCAAAATCTGCAAGGTCAGATGTTGGAGCTTCGTCTCCCTCTAGTGGCCCCTAGCGAAGGCCGCAGGCGCGGATCACGGGCCTTATAATGCTCGTTGAAGTCCAGACGGAAACTGAGGAACTGAAGACTCTCATCAGAGCTGGTCATTAGCAGCCGCAGAAACTCCTGCACTATGCCCTAAAGAGAAACAACCATCTCAGGGTTAGATGAGCTTAAGGTGCTTGTTTGTACAAAACACTGAGTTCACACAGATGTTTCTATCTCTTGGTCTTGTACCTTCCACCCAGGAGCAATGGATGAAATTTATCTTTAAGCTAATAACGTTACAATACATATACTGTGAATTGCCCCTAAATAAATAAATTAATATAATTTAAATAGTTTTAGTGGTATATAATATACAGATGACTATAATTGTCATTGATCAAGATTAGCAGGTTTGAAATGATCAGTATTAGTTCGTATTGAAAGGAGATAATATCAGGACTTATTTTAAGCAGTAAACCATTTTTTTTGTCAGGTTTTGTGTCAAAGTAAAAAAAAAAAAAACATTCATCTGATTTAATATACAGCAGAATTTAATCTATGACTGTCAGGTTTTAAAAAGGTTTTTATCTTCTAAAATATTTATCTTTTTTTAATTACATTATAAATTAATAAAAACTCTAATGCATTATATGCATTTAAAAAAAAAAAAACATTATATTTTTCAAAATATACATTGTTCATTTTTAAAAACACCAAACATGCAAATTAATGATAAACATTGATAATATCAGTCATAAAAATAATTATCAATAATTGTCAAGATATTAGTCTACTGAAAAGAGACAAAAGTTTACATGACAGTTCAGATTAACAATGAAATTTGGACATATTCCAATTATTCGTTTAATATCTCCAGTATTTCCACAAGACTATAGCAAGAAAACAAGGAGCATGTCTTCGTTTATTCCAGATATACTGATTACATTTATATTACAACAATATTCAATTAGCTCTAAAGCATATAAATGTTTTTAACCAGAGTTAACCAGAATATGGGCTTAATCAGAAAATTGTTCATATAAACATGATCAATGTTCATTCTAAATTATTATCTAGTATTATCAGGTATGATATGTGGAGAGTATAAACCACATTTTGCTGTAATTGTATAAGATTCACATTAAGTGTTTGACTGTAGCAGACGTAATGTCTGAATCAGCATAAAATTCTCTACTGAACACCATTAAGCATGTTCTCTTGCACTGATACCTGCTGGTTCAGCACTTTTTTATGCATGCATGAAATGATATCGGTTTATTGGGCGACCGTATTAAAGTGTATGAAAGGGTGTATAGGGTACCTGATAGAAGTGTGTGAGTAATCTGAGCTGAGAGCACATTTTTGGTATGGTGTCTTTAAACTCCTGCACACGTCTGTTCTCCTCAGCCTCCTGCTCTGCTGTTACACCCCACTCGCCCTGAAACACAGAAACAGAGCTGTAGACAAACACAGAAAAAGACACACTCACACACACTTGTTTACAGCAATTTGGCTGACACAAGAGAGAGGGGAAAAAAAAAAAAAAAAAAAAAAAATTGCAATGGCAATAGAAAACCAACACCGTCCCCATAAAAAGAGCAGCCACTCTCCTTTTTGGCCTATACATTTGCTCATGGCCACTTTCCAGAGTCAAATAAAGGAGTGGAACAAAATTCTCTGTGCATGGAGATAATCAGAAGCCATGTGAACATGTGACCAAACCATTAGGAATGTCCTGGCTCATAAGATGTCTTGCTTTCTTTGAACTTCGGGTTATAGCAATGGCCATTTTTGTTTTTGAGCATATGGATTTGGTAAAATTTGTAAAAAAAAATTTAAGTCTCTTACACTCACCAAGCTGCATTTATTAGATAAAAAAATACAGTAGTATAGTAGTTTCTGTTTTAATATATTTTAAAATGTAATTATTTCCTGCGATGCAAAGCTGAATTTTCAACATCATTACTCTAGTCTTCAGTGTCACATGATCCTTTAAAAAAAAATTCTGATATGCTGCTCAAGAAACATTTTTTATTTTTTTCAGTGTCATTATTATCAATGAAAACTGTTGTGCTGTTTAATTTTTTTTTGTTTTGGAAACCGTGATACATTTTCAATTTTCTTCAAAAAAAAAATAAAAATAAATAAAATCCTCCCTCAGTTATAAGCAATATTTGTCTACAGTATTGCACTTACAATAGAAATCTATGGGGCATGACATTCAGGTGGTTTTAAAAAGAAGGTCATATTTTTTGTCAAGCACTTTCATACAAAAAAATATGCATTATTTGAGCTGTAAAGTTAACATGATGCAGTTTTACTGAGCTGGAGACAACCTCGCTTCATCTCATGATGCTGCAAGTAATAGTGATGCTGTGCTTGTTTGTCACAAGTATGCAAAGAATAAACAGTTCCCATTTTAAATAATCCCATAATAAATTCTTGTGTCGACAAAAATACAGTTTTATGGCCACTAAAAATATCCACAGCTGATAAATGTTCTCATTTCACCTGTCAAAATGTGCCAGGTTTTTTTTTTTTTTGGACTGCAGGATGAAAACTCAATGACTGTAATATCACTACCTATTCATTTTACATTAACATCAATGTGTGGGAAAACACTGATTTGAATTACTGTCTGTACATACCATTTCTTCCCTCTGTCTTTTCTTGTCGTCGAATTGGATGCGTAGCTGCAGCTCTTCTAGAGCAGAGCGGTACAGAGTGTCCTGAGCATTCTGGAACTCAATGATCTGATCAAACACTGCGCGCAACTGATTCAACAGAGACTGCAAACACACACAGAGGACAACAGAGTTACAAAAATGAGGATAAGTATGAGGGATCACCACCGGTACACAATCACCCTGTGCAAGTGCATCGTACCCTGTTGTTCACATCCAGCAGGCAGCGAGAAATAATGGTGTCCAGGAAAACGTCATGAGCTGCTATAATGTGATCCAGATCCTGAGCCTGCTGGACCTTATTCCACAGCTCATCCCAAGAGCACTCCAACACCTAGAGTGACACAAACACAATATGATCAATAATACAGCTCAAATGCTGGAAGGAGAAACAGGAAAAAGACAAACATACAGAGGGATGTACCTCAAATGTGATGTAATACTGCATCTGATGGATGAAGTGAACCATCTCGGAAGCAAGAACGTGACATTGGTGCAGCACACCAGAGAGCTCTGTGCAAAAAACACAGCACACATCTTATCTGTCAGTTTAAGGTAGTTTAATGAATCTAACCCAATGAAAACTAGTGCTGTCAAACAATTAATTGCGATTAATCACATCCAAAATAAAAGTTTTTGTTACATAATACATGTGTGTGTACTGTGTATATTTATATATATATATATATATATATATATATATATATATATATATATATATATATATATATATATATATATATATATATATATATATATATATATATAAATACACACACATACAATAACATATATAAAATTTATATATAAATATATGTATAAACATAATTTTCTTAAACATATACATGCATGAGTGTGTATTTATATACATAATAAATATACACAGTACACGCATATATTATGTAAACCAAAACTTTTATTTTGGATGCGATTAATCGTTTGACAGCACTAATGAAAACTGCACTCACCTGGCATGCTCTTCAGCAGTTTAGCATTACACATTTGACCCTTCCAGATGTCTGTGAGGATGTACTCCATTCTTTTAGCCCTCCACAGGAAGTTGAACACTCGCAGGTAGTGGCTCATACATTCACGGGTGAACACCTGAAACAGGTATGGCATACAATGTGGTTAGGGATGCACTGATATAAAAAATCTGGCTCATTTCAAATTAAATAATCAAATTGATTAATATTTTAAATGTCATGGCCGATTAATGGCTGATATTAAAATTCTGTACTATTTGTGTAAATAAATTAGAAATTAGAAACACTAAAAGTAAAATCAATCATTTTAAAGACTACAAGTGAACTTAGGCATCACAACATAACGGTATGAAAGATTGACAGATTACAACACTCAAAAAAACAAACAAACAAACAAACAACAGCAGCAAACTATTTTTGCATTCTGGATCATTTTTGACCTGGTGGAACATAAGCTTATAAAAAAAATTCAAAACTTAATATTTTTCAACAAAAAATGTATTGTATCTGATGAATAACTTCTCATTAATAGGTGTTGAATATTATAAATGAATGCTGCAATAAATTCAGCATCTTCGTTGAAACTTACTGCCTGGTTTTTGGACTGGCAGGCCTTAGTCGGAGTCTCAGGGAAAAGTATTGGTTTGGATCTAAGTTTTAAGGGTCTAGTCTTGGTCTGGTTTGGAGGGTCTGGTCTTGAGAACACCTCTAGGGGTGGGGGAAAAATTTGGTTCTTAGATGCATCGTGATGCGGACGTGGATGATTCTGAATCGATTCACAAATGTCAAAAATCAATTTTCTATTTCTGAATGTTAATTGATAATGTGATGTTGATGTAACTTTTGTAACCTTATTGTTGACTTGCCAAATCACTTCCATTTGCTTTATTAATAAAATAACTGGGAAGTAAATTCATTATGGGTAATCGTTTTATCACTGCATCGCAGCCCTCTGAATCGTAATCGAATCAAATCGAATCGTGAAGTGCCTAGAGATTCCCACCCCTAAACACCTCTGCTAAAAACTATTCTTTTTATTTAGAATTTAATGTTTTAAATCTTATGCACAATGTCAGAGTGAAAGAATGGAATATGGATATGCAAAGTATACTTTGGGCTTACGCAATAAGATAGATATGCATTTATTTACCGTGGCAATGGGCCCCTCTACATGATAGTCCAAACTGAAGACGTCCCAACCAGTGTCCCCAGGAGAAACCTGGACAAAACAGGACACCAGATGCACATTCAGTGATGCACAATTATGTGCTGGAAATTACCATCAGCCTGAGTTTCGTTTTTTTTTTTTTTTAGACTCAGTCCCTTCTAAGTACCTCCAGTAGCCGGACATCAAGCCTCTTCAGTATCTCTGGACTGTCAAACTGGGCATTGGTTGCCCTGACAGCAGTCTCCAGGATACCGGTTAGATTGTGTTGGTAAAGAGTGGTGGCAGCCCTCACCAACTCTGGCCTGAGAGAGAGTGAGAGATAAAGAGAGATTGATGACTCCAAGAAAAGAGAGGGATCTGTTATAAATCAACAAGGAAATCAAGCACACTCTCGTCAAGCTGAAACAGAAACAAACTTACTTGAGGAGGTCCATGAGGTGCCGGATGAAGTCTCCCTGGCCCAGCAGCAGGTATCTCCTCATGGCCTGAAGATGCTCCAGCAGCTGGTAGTTTTTATTCAACACATCCAACAGATACTTACTGGTCTCAAAATATGCAGCATCAATCTTACTCTGAAAGGCCCCTTCCAGATCAGTGAACAACTCTGTGGCTGAGAACGAGATACACAGGGTGTTAAATAAAAGCAAAAACAGCAGCAACCAGGGTTACGGTAAACTAAAAAGTAGAACAAAGACAAAACTCATAAATAAAAAAATAAACAAATAATGGGGGGAAAATAAAATGAAACTAAAAATAGGAAAAAATAACTAAAATAAAAAACAGAAACTGCGAAACTGAAATCTTTTTGTAGTTAACAAGCACTCAGCATCTTGTTTTCCATCCATCAAGCAGCAAATTAGCTATGTCTTTTAGTTGTAATTTTTGTATACATAAATGAAAAATTGGAAAAATTTGTTCATATAAAATTCTCATTTTATATGTAAATAACACTATAGTTAAAGAATTAACTGACAGCAAGGGTGGGCAATATGACCAAAATCTTACATCATGATATGGGTCTTTTTTCTTTCTTTCATGGTAACGATATACATCACAATATAGTTATTTTTGCTTTAAATAAAGTCTTTTATGATATAAAATTTTTTGATACCATAGAAATTTCATAATTCTTGTTACCAGTGTCACTATCACAAAAAACTAATTCTAACCTAAATTAAAAAAAAGAATAAGAAACTAATTACAAGCAACAGGACAAAAAAAACTACAGCAGACAAATAAGAAATGCTACATATACTGTATAAACTATAAAGTAATCAAACGTATGAAAACAGTGCATATTCTTCACCATGTAAATTAAATATATTTCTTTAAAGTTACAAAACTTTTAAAAAGTTACAAAAGTGATTTAGTCAAGAGCAGTGAGATTTTCTCTTTTGTTGTTTGATTAGCATGAATGACAGACAGCAGGAATATTAGACTGCTGTCACTTTAAGAGCTGCCCAGATCTAATATACTGTTACACATGTGTTTTTTCTCAGCTGTTTGTTTTCCCTTAAGACCTAAATTACTGTGTCTACAAGGATACTTGCAAAGACAGACATTTTGACACATACAAGTGTGTGTATTTAACTGTTAAAGGCTTATGAAGAGGCAAAAATAACTCTGTTCAATACTCCTGCACTCTATGAGCACCTTCTTCATGTATGCACGCACGCCTCTCTGACAGCACGCACATATAGCGGAATGAGTTCTCTTTCATTGCTGAATCACGTTTTTAAACCATACAAACAATAAGTTTTCGTGACCACATAGCACAGCAACGCGATAGAGACAATAGACCAAAATCTCTACCAGTTGACAAATTTCTACTGGTTAATAGTGTCTACTGGTATATCGCCCACCCCTAACTGACAGACTAAAAGCTGAAAAAAGAATAAACTCTAACCACTGAACATTAAAACCACTGAAACCAACTAAAACTAAGCTTAGATTCACAGTAAATTTGAAAAACAATAAAACTAGTTAGAAATTATAATCAGCATGACTGTTATAAAAGTATTACAAAATTATGGTAAACATGAACATTTTTGCAAGGTTATCCAAAGGATATACATGTAAAGACCAAACAGCTTTAAGGCCAGAAAAAGTAAAACACAAAGTCAATGCAGAGAAAGAAAGAGAAGGACAAAACACCAGAAAATAAAGAACCTTCTAGAATCACACTGAAGGACACAGATGTACGCTGGAGGCTAAGAGCATTGATTAGCCATGCTAGAAAAGACGTTAAATACAGCCAGCGTCGATATGGACAACTACACCATAGACAGGCGGTCAAAAACAGCACTTTCCTCCACAACAGATCAATCCTTCTCTCTCCTCTTTCTCCAACCCTCGCTTTCAGCAGGTTATTTAACTATTAGCTGCCATTATAGCCACAAATATCGCATTAGCCAGCATAAATGCAGCTATTTTAAGTGACTGCATTAGCGCTAGCTCACCATCTCTGGGAGAGTCGGTGGATTTGGAGGCAGGCATGATCTTTCCCGGCGGCGTCCTGTCGTGGCATACCTGATGCAGGAAGTTGATGGATTTGCCAATGAGTAGCACCTGGAGAAGGACAGAAAGGAGAGAAGAAGAAAAAAAAAAAAAAAAAGACATCATTACATGCTCATTTCAATCTGAAAATGACTCGCTCAGGGGTGCATGGATTAAAGCAAAAAAAAAAATCTTTTGACTGAAAATTTTTCCTCGGCCAAACCCCATTCCACAGCCATACCTGTCACACACCCAGTTTAAGAGCCGTGTTTTTCTTCTTGTAATTAGGAGCGCTTGTCCTTCTAATTTAGGAGCACCTTCTAATCAATAATAAAACAATTCTGATAAAAAAAATTTGCCTTCTTAATACAAGGTGACATTTGACTCAAAGTGATTTACAGGGGCATTTTCTTTTTACCTTTGTAAATGCATTTTTCTAATTTTATTAAATGTATGCAGTGTTTCCTCTAGGATATTTTCCAGTTGTGGTGGCAGGACTATTTCCCATGGACCACGCCCCCTCCTCACCCAAGAATCACCTGCACTCAGAATTGGATTTATTATAACTAAAAAAGACAAGTAAATAGTAAATAATAAAATAAAAACAAATAAATTAATTAGAATCAATAGCACAAACAAAAACGATAAGATACAAATTGAATTATTAGTACTTAAATTTTTTCAGTTAGGTCTAACTACAATCTATTCAACTGTAAAATAACACTGGATAGTCTTCACTGTATAATGAAAGACAGCAGCAGGTTTATTTAGGCTGCTGTCTCTTTAAGACCTCATGCATGGATCTAATATGTTACACATGGCTCTACGCTTTCTTTTCTTTTTAGGAGCGCTTGTCCTCCTAATTTAAAAAATTTAGGAGCACCTTCTGATCAATAATCAAAAATTCTGATCAAAAATTAGCCTTCCTAATTCGAGGTGACATTTTACTCCTTAAAGTGACTTACCTTTTACTTTTGCAATGGCATCATTTTCATCTTTGTCAAATTAAAAAATTTATGGTTATAAGCTTTTTAAAAATTCTATTTAAAACAATATAATAAGAAGTAGAATAAGACAAATAAGTTACCAATCATATGAAAAATTAATTTGTACTACAGAGGTGGCACAGAAGAACACAAAAGTGGCTTGTAGTTGTAGGTACATTTTTCAGACGTTTAATGAGACTCAGAGGTGGCATGAGTGCAATTAAATTCATAGATTCATGTGGAGATTAAAGTTTTAAATATAAAATTTTGAATACAGAAATATTAAATGAATTAAATAACTGAAATGATACGCTAAAAATGAAACCGAAACCACCAGCAGGTGGCGGTAAGTTACTGATTTTATCACTGAATCATTCATTCAATTGATTCGTTCAAACGGAATGAAGCAAGTGACTGTCTTTATGAATGGGTAATCATGAATCACTGACTCACTAGATTCGTTCAAAAACGCACTTTCATTCATGAATGAAACACCGCTGTGTTTGCTTTTAGAGATGCGCAGCGGCTCAGCTGTTACTTTATTTGGAACTATTTTCTTTGATGAAATAGAGTAAAATCATGCAGTACTTAGTTTATTGATCTGTTGTATTAAATCAATATCACATTTGCAAACTCCCTTAATAATTATTAAAAGCTGTCACTCTCCTTATCGCGATCTGTGGGCGCACAGAAAATGAGAGCGCGCGAGTGAGTTATCAAGACTCAAAAGCACGTGCAAATGTGACGCATTCCGTCGGAACCTGCGGGAATGAGTAGAATTATTATTAATATCCGCAATCCCGCGCCGAAATTCAAGTTCTGCTCTGTGTTCTCTGCTAATAACCCGACTGTGAATGATGCGAGCGGCGTTACTATGTTGTCAGTGAGAAGCTGCAGCCGTGGCGGGGATGATTTTTGGTGTGCCGGCAGAACAACAGTGCGCTACATGTTTCTTTTCCCCTCATTTTTTTTTCCAATTGATGGAAATCCGTCGTAGAGACAGAAAACTTTAATCCCTGATAACTTTTAAAATGGAGTGAACACGGAGCAGTTTTTCCGTGAGTGGACCCAGAGCGGAGTGATTACAGAACGCTTAGAGAGGAGAGAGGAACGTGCTTTCGCTCCACTCCAGGCTTTGATCACATCCACCTCAGCAGGCGGAATACACCTCGTCTTTCCTTAATTTAAGACCTATTCAAACTAAAATTAAGACTTTTATTACACTATTTGATAAATGTAAGCATATTTACGGCCTTAAAATTAGGAAAAGTGAATTTAAGACATTAAGGACAGGCGGAACCCTGATATTGACGGAAATCCGTCGTTGACTCGCAGCAATTGACGGAAATCCGTCGTAGCGACGGAGAACTTTAATCCCTGTGTATAATTATAACAGGAATAATATAAGAAATATATTAGAATACATTAATGTATATTTTATACATGTGGAAAATATATATATGTATTATTTACTGTGTATGTTACTAGATAATTATTATTGCTGGGCAACGATTAATCACAATTAATCGCATCCAAAATAAAAGTTTTTTTTTTATATAATGTGTGTGTGTACTGTGTATACTTATGTATATATAAAGACACACACATACAGCATATATTTTGAAAATATTTACATGTATATATTTATAATGCATATAATTTATATTCTATATAAATAGATTTAATATATAAACAACATTTTTCTTAAATATATACATGTGTGTGTGTATTTATATATACATAAATATACACAGTACACACACATAATATATTATGTACACAAAAACTTTTATTTTGGATGTGATTAATCTTTGCACAGCACTAATAAATATATTTTTAATTATTATATTTTTTGTGTTACACTATTTTTATAATATTGTCTGTGCTCATAAATATATTATTACTACAGACACGAGGTAGAAATAGATCAAAATAATAATGCATATTTTACATAAAATGTAATATACATCATATTTTATTTGTAAAACATTCAAGTGTATTAATTGTTTTATAACAAGTATATTATTTGTCTGCTCATTTATGCACTCAATTTTTTGGTATATGCTCATTTTATCTTTATTTGATATGTTCATAAGACTTATATTGATGGAGGTCCCAAGCCATATTTAAGGATCAGAATCTTGTACATAAAATTTTATAGACTCTTTTGACTAGTGCTGATAAGTAACTATCAAGTAAACAATTTGGGTTCATAGATCGATAATATCTACAATATGCCATCACAGATTTTAACATGCAAGTCAATGTAAAGTACATGATGTACTATGAAATGAAAGTACATGATATACTACTGCTGTACCTTCCTGGCTTGATCCATGGTGATGAAGGAGGGGATCATACTCTTCCTCAGAGAGTACTTGTCATGCCACAGTCTGTCCGTCTTCACTGTTGGGTCTGAGGCTACAAAGAACTGAACACACGTTTTAATAGTCAGATGGAGATCATATTTTTTTGTTTTTTTTTTGTTTTATAAAACTTATTATGCTACAACCTGTAACACACACAGACACACACACACACACTCATAATGCTTACACTGATGAAACATCACTGCAGCTCAAAGACAAATAAATGACCTCCATCAATTCGTCAACTATTGCTGTAACACAACAAATGACCTTTCTGTGGTAATTACACAGATGGAGGGAACGAACGCAGAAGTACTTTCAACACGGCAACTATTAAAATGACTATTGCCAAGAATAACGATGCTGAGCGAAACGAGGAGCTCATAAACCCTTGCCCCACGAGGAGAGTGGCGTCGATGGGTACATTAGTAATATAACCCTCTCCGTCACCTCCACCCTCAACACTGCTTACACTGTGAAAAAGCCTGTTACACTTCAGCAAGGGCGAGATTAAATCCTGTAATTACAGGCAGGAGCGCCTGATTGGTGCCTGTGCAGAGGGGAAGCTGGGAGTTGATTGGGCGATAACTCTTCTACGCCTGACGACTTCAGACTTAGTCGAGTGGGCATAGACTAAGTAAAGAAAGATTCATTGACACTATTTGGTAATGGTGGAGGACAAGGAGAAGTAGATGTGAGAGTGATAGTGGAGGAAAGGAGAGACAGAAGGCCATAGAGGAAGTGGAAGGAGACGGGCCCATTAGCGCACCCTCATCTGTCCTCATCTGGGTGTCTGTGTGTAGGAGACTGTGGTTCACTGTGTCTGGAACACTAAATCACACTCAAGTGCAGCTGTTTTCTCAGACACACAACAGTGCACAAGTCAACAGAGTCAATCTGAGGACACTGGCCTGAGCTTGGCTTCCATTATATGGTGGAACAAAGACTGAAAGTTTTTTTTTTATTTTTTATTTAATTATTAATTTTGTATCGATTAAGTGTTTTTTTTAACAACTCTACCAAGTAGTTACAAAATATATAATATAAAAACAGTGCAAAAATAATGTTAAAAAGTCATGCTTTCTTTTTCTTCACTAAATTAACGCAAGAAACAATATATATGCATATAAATTCAAATGAATGATAAACATCTATCTATCTATCTATCTCATTAAAGTAGACAGTCTGAACCAGCATTGTTATTGTTAACTTGAAGTTATAACTATTAAAATCATTTTCGTTAATTGACAAAGTTTATATACAATATAAATGATACATAAAAAACAAACTTTAACTAAAAATAAAATAAGTTGAAGTTTTAAAACTAAACCAGAAATAAAGCTATAAAATAAATTACAAAAAAGTTAAATAGAAACTGAAAACATAAAAATAAAAGCCAAGTCAAAATATTAATAAATACTATAATAGTATACAAACAATACTAAAGTTTAAGTACTAAACATGGAATAAAAATTAAGGCTAAACAGAAATATTGAAAAAATAAAAATTAACAAAAATAACAAAAGCATAACGAAATCGGTAAAATTAAAACTGAAAAATACAAAAATAAAAGCTAAATCAAAATATTAATAAATACTATAATAGTAGAAGTGAACCAAACTTTTTTTCATTGTCTTATGTTGCTTATGAAGACACGATTAGCACGCTTCAACTTGAGATCCGAGGCTTGTGAATCAAATGATACACTCTTCAAGACACTTAATGACCAAATTAAAAGTTAACAACAATTACTGAGATACTCACCTAATTCTATACAGCGAGCAAAATCATAGAATTCTAGAAGACTAGAGTACAAAGTTTTGCAGTGTGCTGACTTTTCAGTAACTACTCAAGTAATGAATTATAGTCTGGACACATACATCAAGTTTTACCAACGATATCTGGGAATGACTTTGCAAAGACAAGCAATGTGTGCTAACCTCATGGTACGTATCCTCCAGCTCCCCGTCGTAGATCCAGCGATACAGGAAGTTAAGAATGGGGTGGGACACCAGACCAAGTATGTGCTGGATCAACGCTCTCATGTGAGGGTCACCCGTCTTTCCATACGCATGTACAGCTGTGGCCAGCTCTCCTCCTTTACGCCCTGAGAGAGAGATCTAAAATCAAATCTTTGCACTAAATGCACCTTATTACTGTGAAATATGATCAGGAGTCTGACATTAATGCTGACTACATTTTAAATGTATTGTATCTTATCAATGAGATGTACCACCACTAACCTTGGCAGTAGTCCACCAGTGCAGCTAGTGTTTTCAGTCGAACCTTGGGGTCGTAAGTCCACACCAGCAGTCTCCTCAAAGTCAGACTGCTGTCCACGCTCATGTTTACACCCTGATCGTCTTCCACCTGGAGCTAAACACATATACACATCAGTTACCCCTTTTCCACTGAAATGGTGCTGGTTCTCATGTTTGGTTGTTTCAGTGTGCTTTTCACAACATGGTTATTTCAGACAGGGTACATAAATTGGTCAAGGTTTTGTGTCAGTTTGATCAAACTTTACTATATTATCCTGCAGATTGTTCCAGCTAGGAACCAGCAGTGGAAAATTCAGGCTTGAGCAAACGAATGTTTCAGGGTCAAACACACATTTTCCCCTACGCATTAAGTGGTGTCCCATACTCACCTGTGCATGAAGTACAGACAACAATCTGTAGTACTCCTTCAGCTCTTGATGCAATGCAGCACAAAAACTCTGAGAATAAAAACAGGAAGCAAAAGTGTCACTGAAATTACAGAGTGTGAAATTCTTGAATTATTCCTGACTACTGTTCAAAAGTTTTTTGTTTTTTTTACATTTTTTAATAGTTTTTTTTTTAAATTAAAAATACAGCAAAAAAAGTAATATTGTAAAATATCATTAAAATTTTAAATAACTATTTTCTATTTTAATTTATTTTTAAATGTAATTTATTCCTGTGATGACAGCTGAATTTTCAGTGTCATTACTCCAGTCTTCAGTGTCACATGATCCTTCAGAAATCATTCTAATATGCTGATTTGCTGCACAAAAAAAACATTTCTTATTAGTCTCAATGTTGAAAGCAGTTAAACATTTTTCAGGATTCTTTGATGAATAGAAAGTTCAAAAGAAACGGAATTCATTTGAAATATATATTTATGATAAAAATATAGTAGTCTTTACTTTTGATAATTTTAATGCATCTTTGCTGAATAGAAGTATCAACTTCTTTCAAAAAATAAAAAAAGAATAAAAGAAAAGAATTTCAAATGTAGAATCTTGCATTGTAAGTTTTGTTTAAGGGTTAAGGTTGCATACGATGTGTTCATTTCCACTCATGTCACATTTCCTACCTGTCCAACTAGGCCAAAGGCTCGATCCAGGCTATGGGAATCTGTATATTTTCTAATCTTATTGTGGAGCCAGCCGAGCTCTGCCAGCCTGCTGCTAGTGTCTCTCAGAGACTTACACAGTGGCACCTAAAGGACAAAACATACACTTATTTACTGTCTCACAAAATGCAGAGCAGGAGTTTATGACCCCATATAGCTAAAATGACTGAAATGTATTTATTTTTAAAACTTAAACTTAAATATCTGCTGTAGGAAAGGAAAATGTGGGAAATCAGAGTGTGTTTTAGTGTAGGCTGTCTGTGAACTGGCCAGTATGCAATCTGCCTTTGTGACACCGTGGCAAAGACATCTCATCAGTTTGAAGAAATGGCTTTGGCTAATCTCGACTTTCACTTATTTTGGCTCTTTGTGAGCGACATCTGTTCCACTCAACACAAAAACTCTTTAATAGCTTTTAATAAAAGGCCCATTTAAGCCTTTGATTAAGTGTTCACTTGTAAAGGTCACTAAGATTCCTTCAAAGCAAACGGTTACCAAACAGACAACCAGTTCTTTTACTTTTCTTCCCCAGAAAGATAAAAACAAAGAAGCTACAGAAAATCTCATACTGAATACAATTAGGAAGTGTTGATTTCAAAATTCCAAAGGAATATGCAAAATGTGAAGTCCATAAAACAACGATCTTAAAATTAGTTGTATTAAACTCATGACTTCTGGTAAAGGTCAAGAAATGCCCTCATATTAAGATTAATTCTACGCTTTATATAACCATGTAATATAAGATGTGATATTGATACGGAGTTTGATTTTTAGGTTTTATGAAAGGACTTCAGGCATTCATCTCCATCTGTGGTCTAATGGTTTGAGTGCTATATATGTCACGTCCAGAAAAAACACAAACAGCTCTGGCCCATCAAAGTGTCTATTTATCCAGCACACCTCACTGGACATAAAAAGCACATTGTTCTTTTCCAAACAAATAGATGCACCATTTTAAAAGTGTCACTTAAAAAGGACACCTGATCGATCAACTTTGATTCACGGTCAACGTCTGCCAGGAATTAAAAAAAGAAAAGAAAAGGCCTTGGGAGCCGCTTGGCTCAAATGGATTCATGAGGCCACGTGAGTTGTAGCCAGACATAAGCAACTGATGATGAGATCAATGCTTCTATATTTCCCATTATGCACTTACAAAGGTGTCTACAGGTGCTCCTACTTAAGTTTGTTTAATAAGAACTCACATTACAAGTACTTTTATAAGAAGCGCTATACTAGAACATTCTGCTCATAATTACTTCCCAGCATCTCAATCTGACATCTAAAGTGTTTGTACTGTAGCTGAAGTGGATAAGTAATAAATGAAGAACATAAAAACTAGGCCTTTGTTAATTTTCTTCACAATATAGTCATTATGAATGGCTGAGTGATTTGATTTGATTTGCTGTTCATTATGATTAAATCAAATTTCACTTTTATTTGTGGTGCCATTTAAATGAGAGGTAATGAAAAACCTGCTTTACAAGAACAGAGCAAGCTATTTATGAACATATTCTTGTAAAATTTAAACTACATTCATAATTATACAACAGCCTTGCCGCAATATTTCTTTATTTATCATTTTATGCTAACATACGCTACAGTCAGAAACTTTGGTTGGTATACTTTAAAAAAAAGTTTTTGAAGTCTCTGAAGCTCACCAAGGCTGCTTTTTGATAAAAAAAAAAAAAAAAAAAAAAAAGTAAAATGGTTTCTATTTTAACATACATTATATTAAAATGTAATTTATTTAAAAGCTGGATTTTCAGCATCATTACTCCACTCTTCAGCATCACATGATCCTTCAGAAATCATTCTAATATGCTGATTTGCTGCTCAAGAAACATTTGTTATTATTAATGTTACAAACAGTTGTGCTGCTAAATATTTTCAGGATTCTTTGACAAACAAATTTTCTGAAATAACATTTCTTTTGCAACATTATAAATGTCTTTCCTGTCACTTTTGATTAATTTAATGCATCATTTATACTGATTAAAAGTATTCATTACTTTAAATGGTAGTGTATATTTAGATTTTTTTTTTTAAACATAGCTATGTTCCAACCATTATTGTGCCAGTGGTTCTAAATGTGACAAGCACCTTTCAAAAAATTTCATTTGATTGTTCCTGTACTTTGCATGGTCACTGTAAACAGCCTAGTTACTTTATTTATATAGTCTGCATGTGAGCAACAAAAATCAAAGAGAGAAAGACAAGACCAGAATAAAAGGAAGATACAGCTAGTAAAGAATCACCTTTGAATCAATTTTGTAGCAGTTTTCTGGGCTGCACATCTTGATGAACTTTCCATCTATTCCCTGGAAAACATAAAGAATGTCTCGGACGAGAGCAGCCTCCCCGATCTCAGCTGGGCCAGAGGAGACAGAAAAAGATAGTGAAAAGGGAGAATTTAAATTAAAGTGCTGTAAAGGTCACACTCATATATCTGTCACAGAGAAAGGTGCCATGCAGCCAACTGCATTTTTAACACCTCTGAAATAGTTCTTTCTTACAGAGGGAATATCTCTACAGAATAAAAACAAAATGTAAAGGGCAATTAACTAGTCAAAAAAAATATATTGTATAAAATATAATAAGGGTTTGTTTACAGAGTGAAACATTTATGGCATCTACTGCATAAACCTCCCAGGCACCTGTCACTGGTGTTCAGCACATATATTTTAAGTCATTTCTATTTTTAGTTTTAAATATACTATCTTTATTTATTTTAGTATATAATCACCCAGTTATTTCCTGAAACGTCCTGACCATTCCCTTTAGACACTCACCACTGCCATCTCCATCCCGTCTCTGTCTTTGTGGGAGTTTGGGTGCCGGACTGGAAGAGGGTCCACTGGGGGGCCGAGGGGCAGCAGCCGCCCCAGAGGGTGAACTGGAGACCGGGAGAGTCCAGGCTAGACGAGACCCTCTCATAGACTCACCGACAGCTTGGGGTCCAGGTCTGAAAATTACATAAGTGGCAGAAGTTTTCTATAAATACATTCCAGTTTCTCTGAAAACCTCTGCACTTCATCATTTAACAGCCAAACTCTATTACAGAAGGTCAACAAAAAATATCCCAAAATGTTTACATTTCCTTTTTGGTACATAAATTTTCACCTCAAACTCCATTTTCTTGAAACTCGTTTGCCCATTAGCAAAACCTGTGGGAATTCACTAATTACCTCGTAATGGTGAGCTTTAAACAAATAATGACACTGCGGTTCAGACACTTTAATGATGCTGTTGGTTTGACAGATTTACTGTGAAATGGATCCAGTAATCAATTAATTCAGGGCTTGGAGTACATGGCCATATTTAAAATATCTTAAGTGCTGCAGGTGCTAGACAGCTGCGTTAATAATAGATGAGTGTAAGGCAGTTCAATTAAACATGCTACAAATACAACAGCTGCATTACTGAAAAAAATGACTATAAAAAAGAGAGGGAGACAAAAAAAACATATGATTTGTCATAGGCTGTTGCTGGGCAAAAGCACTATTTGAAGCACAGCGAAACAATCGAAAATAAATAACATTTATGAAACATAGCATGCACTGATTACAGTACAAACAGTTTCAAATGAATATAATGGGAACAATATTAGTCATGTTGGGTGTAGACATTGTGCTAAAACAAAACGTCAAACCAAGTAGCACCTACAAACAAATTTTGCTAATTTTTTATTTAGAAGCTGCTTCACTTTTTAGAGACATGTTCTGAATGTACAGTAAACACATGAAGTGAAAACTTCTTTACATTAGACCTGATTATTTTCCCTGTAGACAAAAGACAATTACTCAAAAAAAGAATGATCTGTAAATACAAACCAGAACCAAAAGAAATGGAACCATTTTTAATGGACTGTAATCAAAATCTACCCATAAACAGACATGCTACATCTGCAAAAACTTTCTGTCTTCAGAAATATTACAGTGATTTCTGATCATGTGACACTGAAGATTGGAGTAATGGCTGCTGAAAATTCAGATTTGCCGTCACAGGAATATATTACATTTAAAATTGATTAAAATAGAAAAGAGTTTTCATTATTGAGTTAATATTTTACAATATTACTGTTTGTACTGTATTTTTGATCAAATAAATGCAGCCTTTGCATTGGTGCATTTCACAGTGGATGACTGCAGCTGTTCAACATGAAAATTAATTTAAGATAGTTTACCTCAAAAATGAAAATTCTGTCATCATTTTCTCACTGTAAATAATGTTCTAAACCTTCTTCCATTAAACACAAAAAGAGAAATTCTGAAGAAGTTAGGTTTTTTTTTTTTTTTGAATTATCATACAGCCTACAGACAAAAAAAAAAATCCAAAACTGACCAAAAACCACCAATTTCATTTTCACATAATCACATGACAAAAGTATCAGTGTCGTCTGGCATTACTGACTCCTAAGTTTGTGCAACATGTGGTATATGTGACTTTAATGGCACTTTTTTGTTCTTTTTGGAGCACAGTCACAGTATGCTTTCACTGTATGGAAAACAAGATTCACTAAGTCAGTCCATCACTGTCACTCACCCAGTGAGCAGAGACGGAGGGGTCGGCCCAGGCCCATTGATCGAGAATACTCCCATACTGCTGATGCCACTGGTAGCCATGCTGGAGTTATGGGCAGTGGCTGAGCGCTCTGGGTAGCTGAGCGGGAGGCTCTGGGGACGGGCGTAGTAGAACGGGGTGGAGTGGACATCACGGGGCAAAGCCTGGGCGAGCAGAGCTCCATAACTACACACCTGTGAAGGGGAAAGAAGAATCTCTGTCTTACACATAATGTCAAACAATTTTATTATGTTATTGGGTGGTATCTGCAGAATAACTAGAGAAACATCTTAGGAACATACAGGAACACGGTTTGAGGGCTTCCTTGGGTCCTCACAGAGGCTGAGCAGGAGGTATAAGATGGACCATCTATGTTTCAATACACCCTGTTCACCAGAAACAAATCAATCAGCATATTTATCCATCCCACATACTGTCCAATATATGCAATCTATATTTATCATGTATAACTTGGAAATAATAAGGAGCTATTACACTGGCGATGAGCTGAATACTGACCTGGGTCTGAAGCTTTCTGTGCAGCTCAGAGAAAAGGGCAGCATCTGCTTCCCGTCTTTGTTTTAGCACTACAACAAATAAGAAAAGAAAAAAAAAAAAAGTTACTTTTGCATCTTAATCAAATAAATATTAAAGAAATATTAAAGGATTGCCTAATGAGTTTAGGTACTGTTGACAGAACTGTCACTAGCACTACTGGGTAAGTGTTGTACTATAGATCTAACAATATATATTTTTTTTTTTATATCTGATTATTTGTATGTTTCTATGTCTGATTACCAATATGCATTTTATTTTATTTCTGTTTTTGTTACATTATGCCTTTTTTATTTACCATGCCATGTTATTTATTTACTATGCCATGTCAGCATCAAAGGCAATATTCAAGGCAAACTCAAGAGTAATAAGACTAAAAATAACATAACTTAATAACAAAACTTCAATGAATTGCATACAATAATTTATCAATATACAATATTTCACAAAAAATAAAATAATAAAATTAACAATTATAAAATGATATAAAAATCATATTTTCCCAGGGGAAACTTAAAAAAAGTCAATTCACTGTACAGTGAGCAAGAACATTTCCTAGTTATTAAATTGTGTTTTTTTTAACAGCAGCAGCAACAAAATCAGCAATAGGCAAAATAAACTGACAAAGTCTAATGATTTTGAATAGAAAACAAAAGTGGGTCTACCAACTTCACATAAATGTAATAATTCATTTTAAACTACAGTTTACAATTAATGTTTAAGCATTGTTTATTGGGCTAAGGAGTAAGGACAACTACCTAGTTCACTGGAATAATTATGAAATGCCTGCTGACAGCGGTATTTCTGCTTTACTGTTAAGGCTGGAATACACTACACGACATTTAAAATCTGAACAGGTTTTTAAAACACTTGGCATCATACACTTACTGACTTTGTAAATAGTGACAAAGGAAAACTGGACATCATACACTACACGACCGAGGATCATACACTACCAGACTTTAAAGTTGCTCCGATCACAACAAACTCATGCAGAAACGTGTGCCTTGTTGCTAGGAGACGCATGACAAATGAAAACAATATGTGTTCTAAAATTGGCTGAAAATATCAAACATGTCTGATATCCTCCGACTGGATGGAATCAAAGACTGAAGCTAAAAAATCGGAGTCTGTGACCATCATACACTATGCAATTTTCTGTGGAATATGTCAGCTGTGCCAGCTATGCAGACTGGCTCTGACTTTCCTCAACTAGCATCAACTTGTTCAGACTGTAAAATCGGGGGGAAATCGGGGCAAAATCGTGTAGTGTATTCCAGGCTTCAGTAGCATGTCTGCAGGCAATCTGGCAGCAAATGACATGCACATATAATCAATGCTCTGACTGTCACCCGACAAATTTTTTAAATGTATTTACTGCATTAAAATAAAGTGTATTTTGCCCCATAAATTTAAGTTTCTGCAAAAGTTATTCTAGGGTATTGTGATCACCCACAGAGATAATAAAATAATTAATGACAACTCACAGTGAAATTAATTTTAAAAATGTTAACAGACTTCAAAAACTTTTAAACAAGTCTGGTTAAGATCTGGTTAAGAGGTAAATACAGGGGCAATTCTGTTGGAAATTATAAGCCATTTATCGGTGAATCCGATATCCAATTAAGGAAAAATGCTTAGAAATCCTTGCACAGCATATTCTATAAAAACCTCCTGCATGCATAATTGTTCTTGAATAAAGTAATGACAGGGTTTCAGATTACTCACATTCTTTTTTAATCTTTTCAGACACCAGAAACTCATCCCGTTCAATTGTGGGTGCATAATTACTTCCGATGACCCGCACGGCATACTGAAACTGATGGGCTACATCAGCTGAGAACAATGACAGAAGATACATAAACAACAGATGCATTCATTACTACATTATAAAGAATCTAAAGAACTGAAGTTGTAAAAATGATCTAAAACACACAAACATTTTTATACCCATATAAAAGACACATTTCAGCTCAGTAACAGATCTAAATGCATATGTATGTCATGTTGATATCTGATTACACATACATAATAAGGCATTAACTCCTTATTGGGAAACTGAAAGCAGGGATTATATTCTGGCATGTCTGCTGTTTCCACAGTCTCATGTCCAACAATAAGTGAAATGTATGTTTCTCATTTGTTTGTGTCTCTTGTGGACTCTCTGAGATGTGTTTCCTTCAGACTAGGGATTAATTCATACATAGCCTACATTTGAAATATGACAGCAGCAGTGATCTGATAACAGATGACATAATAGCTTTAGTTGGATCAGGGTCTTTACTGACATGAAGGGCCATTGGAAACAGGGGCCCTGTTTTATCCAGCATCTCCCTGATGTTTTCCTAGCCTTTCCGCTTACAGCATCTCATCGTTGTAGATCTGACCCTCCATCCCACACATTATCATAGCACATCACATCACATCACATTGTCCGTTTTCAACGGAAATCACAACATAGTCCGCCACTGCACATACTAATCATGTTTTAGCAGTTGTGTGACAGAATGAGATGTGTGTCTTTACCTTCACTCTTGCCCGTGATCTTACAGCACAGATTTTGCAGAAGCACGTTGGGTGATTTCTGATCAAGCGCCGCCATTGTGCACGTTTATATTACCCTCCGTGCGAGCAGAAACGGTCCGCGGTGCGTTTTTAACCGCTGTCGCTTTTCATCTGGTGAGTTTCAGCTCCTGGCAACAACAGCGCCATTTTAACGGAACCCGCCGAAAAGCGCCCACAGTCGGACAGTCAACGGAAAACACAGCAGCAGTGCGCAGCGGAAAAACAGCCGGCTGTAAAATCAGACTCCGAAAAACGTTCCTCCCTACAAACGTTACCTAAGCGCAAATCATAACATGATTTTGACTGTACATTTCTGCCATATGGACATCAACTTGATATAGTTACCACTGATAAGCTACTACTAAATATAATGTAGAAACTTGTAAAGCTACTTTGCAACAATTTGTATAAAAAATACAAAACGCTGTATAAAAAAAAAAATGTTTAAAATGAATGAAAGATGATGATGATGATGATGATGATGATGATGATAATAATATTAATTATAGTTATTATCATTATTTGATTATCTAAATCCATTAATAATCAAAAAATTCTGTCTTTTACTAAAAACTGTAAAGGGGTAAATCATCAGCTTTTATACGTGTATGTAATGGTGCACAGGACTATAAACAAGACCATAAACGAAAAATAAATAAATAAACAAACAATAAATTATATGATAAAATGAAAAAGAAAAATCTGAATAAAACTGCACAATAATTCATCTGAATAATTATGATGCAGTATTATTATTATTTTAATTATTTGATATTCTATGCAATAATAATGATGATGATGGTTATGATTATGATGATTATTATTATTATTATTAATATTATAAATGTGTAATGTATAAGTAGGTTAGCCAAATTAATTGCACTGATATATATTTGACTGCATTAATAACAAAAATAGTTTTTCTACGAAAAGTAATTTAATTGATTTAGTTAACAATTTAAATAATTTAATTAATTTGATCGTTTTTCAATATTTATATAAATTCATAATAACAACCCAATAATTTATATGAATAATTATTATAAAATATTATTCAGAATTATTCATTGTTATTGATTTTATTATTTAAAAATATAACATACATCCTATTTATTATTGTTAGCTTGATAACATTATAATAATTAAATTATAACGATCCTATAATGTATAATAGATAAATGTTTTTATTGTCAATTAAGATAATATTTAGTATGATAATATGAAAAAATACTTATCTATTATTGTATTTTCTGTTATTATTGTAGTTGTTAGTTATTTATTCTACTATTTCTTAATCTTTTTTTTCCCCCCAATTTTTTTTTTTTTTTTTCAGTCATCAAGTCACCGCACATAGTCCTAAAACACTTAAGAGGGCAAATCACCTTATAACGATTTGTTGCTTGAGATTGGTTGGCAGCAACTGGATGGGGGAGTGACCGGAGGGCAGGCTGAAAAACTGACCGTGGGCGGGTGGGTGTAGCCGAAAAGTGCGCGTGCGCTCACGGGGCTCATGACGTCCCGGTGCTAACAGACGGGGAGAGCTCTACTACACCGAGAAGGAGAGTGAGTACGTTAGTACACCAGAGAACAGACCGGAGGGACGCTTGACAAGGAAGAAGTGGCCAGTCCCTTAAAATATCAAGGCAAAACCTGGGAAAACGAGAGCTTGTTGTTTTTTTTTCTCAGTCAGTGTGTGTGCAGGTGAAACCGGAGCATGTCACTATGACAACGTTTGGACTTTCCATAGTAGCCTTCTTCATTTCAGTAGGTGCTGCTCAGTAGATATCAAAATCGCAGTAGTCGTGTAGTAGGACTGTCAGTTGTCAAGCCTAGAAGAAGCCGTAGAAGACAGTCACTTGCTACAATGATCAGCTAGCGTCTTATGTACCCCTTCTACAAGACTCGAGGAGAAACCGAAGACAGCGCACCTGGAGCGGCTCGAGCAGAATGGATTTCAGCACCATTCGCAACCTCATCACTCGATACGTGAGTAGAGACGCTATCACTCTCTCCAACTTGTTGGTCTGGTTTGCTCCATTTCGAAGGGCTGCACTGCTTCCTATACACATTTTCGTACTTTAAGGCTAAAACGACACGTTGTGTATTCATTTGTCCGTTTATAAGGCGTTGGTGCATCACTTTTGAGCCTCTCTGTGAATATGGAAAGAGCTGGCATATGGACGCAACCGGTATTTACAGTTACTAATCTCAGGCGTTCGTGATGAAGTTATCACTGGGGTTCAGTTTCGTTTGACTGTGACCTGAATTCTCAAAATGAACTCACTAATGTTGTGTTTTCGTGCCTTATGATGACACCGGCTCAGCTCATGACTGAGAATCACAGCGTATGTTATGAAATATCAAAATGAGGAAATTAGCTTCAATGAATTAAAAGGTATTGCGCAGGCGCGGAGGGCAGGTGTGGATGAATGATAAAAATGTGAATAGTTTAGTATTGCACGCTTGTCAATATAACACGTTAGTGTCCCTCAGGTGTTTTTTCTTCTTCTTTTTAAGCATTAGAAGAAGCCCATGAAATCCCAAATCCCATGTTTTTTTTGTTTTAAGAAGTGTTAGATATGTTTGATTAAAATCTTACATAGAATAAAATATAAAATATATAAAAATCTAACGTACAATCTAAATTAAAAATCTAATATAACATCTAATCTAAAATCTAACATAAAATTAACCTGAAAATTTATTTTTTGCACACCAAATGTTTGTATTATTTCCTCTCTTAAAATTTTGGCAATCTGTAATGTGTTAGTCAAGATCAACTGGTAGTAATAACCTTGTTAGTTACTCTAAAAACAATGATCTAATACATGTTTTTCTGTTATTTATAGGAAATATAACTGTATCATGAACTACAAACCCGTGCTTGCTCCCAAACTAGCTTATCCATCTTAATTTGGACTAAAATTTTGTTATTATTTATTTATTTTAATTATTGCTATTATTTATTTATTTTAATTATTTATTTATTTTGTGATATATAATTTTGTTTGACCTCTTTTATTATATGTTTACAAAGGAAAAAATTATTAAAAAGTATAAAACTTCAAAAGTATATAAAAAAATGTTATACTGTATTAATTGAAAGTGGCTTAAAGGCTGAAATGCATGTTGTTTTGTGCGTCAGTAAAAAAACCCCCATCAAATTCCATCAGAAACAAAGTAACATTGTTGCTCTATGTTGTTTTATTATATAATCCAATCGTTTTCATAGACGTGTTCAGTTGATAGGTTACTATATGTCATTCCTACACAGATTAGACCTGCTTTTAAGCCACTTAGCACTCAGTATAGGCAAGAGTACGTACTAAACCAACTGTCCAACTGTTGGGGGTTAGAAAAAGAGATTTGTGCAGTAACTGAGTCAAATAGTGCTGTCCAGCTTCCTAAGTGGGTTAAACGTGCGAGCATGTAAGGTTAAGGACATTTTACAATAGAAAACAATTATTGCAAATCAATACAAAATGGTATAATAAATACGTTAGATGCAATTTGGAACAACGTTTCAGTGGTTTATGTTCAGTTTGTTGGTTGGTAGCTGAAATGGTGAAAAAGCCTATGAAAAAACTGCATGAGTATTTAGTTCTCCATCACTGAAGGCCATATGAATCTGTTATTCTGTAGTCTGTCACTGTAGTCAAGCTGACATGCAAACAGATGAGCAAAATCTCTTGCGCTGTCTAGACAGTCTGTAGAAAACCTGATGAAAAGATGAAAAGTGTGGGATAAACATGACGTGAGTACTAACGGTCGTGTCATGTCACAAACACCTCTCACCTGTCTGTTTGTATGTTTGTGTATTGTTTGCTCAAGTTTTACGGTAAACAATATAACATAAGGGTGCCCTGATGAACGATCGCATCTGTGTTATTTTAGTATCACTGAGATACTATAATAATTTTAATGTAATGTAATGTAATATAATATAATGTCTTACTACTTAAATTTAATTAAATTGTATTTAATTTTATTTTTAGTTAATAACCCTGGGCTGCTTGTGTCACAAAATATTCATGGGTTTTCATGCCTTACAGAGATCTTTCTGACCAGTTAAAAAATGTTGTGACTATTAAAATAAACATTTTATTGTTCAGCTCCGCACACGTTGTAGCAAGGTTATCATTAAACCTTCAAAATCATATTTGCATCATTGAGGTTTGAGAACAATGCTTCATTTGAATTGCAAAACAATAAAAAGTCATTCTTTCTAAACTTTGAAATGAATTTATCCTGAGGAAAAATGTAAACTTTTATGAAAGATAAATGCAGTCAGTTTTGGTGGGATGCAGGCAGTTTTTCTATCCCACCCTAACCAATCATTTAGAGAGAGCTGTGTCATGAGATTGGACTGAGTGTATTAGTCACATGAATGTGTGTGTGTATGTATGTGTGTAAGATTGACTGAAAAGCACAGTCCACCCCACTGCTCTTTGATCTAATGCGTGGTAATGCAGGTTGGCAGAGTGAGAGGAGAAAGGCAAATGAGAGTGCCGGGTAGACGAGAGGGGAAGAGAGATGGAGCGAGAGAAGTCAAGAAGAGAGAAGGATGGAGAATGAGATGGGTCAGAGGAGATGAGAAATAAGTCCCAGTGCGGATTTGACTGGCTCAGACAACAAAGGAAGTGACAGTGGAATGATTTGCTTCCACCTGTAGTAGCGCTCACTTCCAGAGTCTGTCTGCTGAATGGGCATTTTCACTGTAGGAAGATAAATATGAAATGGAAATCTGAAACCTCTTTTAATGTGCAAAGCTCATCATTTTTAGTTCAGCTAGAATTAGTTGGAAATATGGAAATTGTTGTCTGCTTTGAAGTCTGGGAGAATATTTCCTGTTTAAGAGAGAATAGATTAGATTAAAATTCATAGTAAGCCTGTCAGAATTATCAGTTGCATTCCCAATGTGCTTATTCTTATTTAAGGTTTTATTTTAAGGTGAGGTGTGTGGGTGTGTTTTTTTTTTTTCAGTATTCAAATTCTTAAAATATTTTATATATATATATATATATATTACATTTTTAACCAATGGTTTGGTACAGGGCTATCATTTTGATCAACCAATCACAGGCAGAGATCATGTTTAAACAGTCATTGAAATAAGTAATGTCTTACTACTTAATGAATATTATGCTACAAGTGAAACAATATGCATTATTCTTTTATACGACAATTTTGATGTAGTATTCTTACTATTGCTGCAGTACTATACTAATCCGAATATAGCAAAAGTACAGTTTTTAACTGCTTTTTTTAAAAAATTTCATAATACAGAATAATTGTATTTATATATAAACAATTCTTACAATTAATAACATTACAGAACAGTAGTGCTGTCAAACGATTAATCGCGATTAATCGCATCCACAATAAAAGTTTTTGTTTACATAATATATGTATGCTGTTTATATTTATTATGTATATATAAATACACACACATGCAAGTATATATTTCAGAAAAATATGTTATATTTATATATTAAATATATTTATTTATAATATAAATTTTATGAATATAAATATAAACGTGTAAATACATGTAAATATTTTCAATATATATACATGCATGTGTGTGTATTTATATATACATAATAAATATACACACCACACACATATATTATGCAAACTAAAACTTTTATTTTGGATGCGATTAATCGCGATTAATCGTTTGACAGCACTACAGAACAGGTTTCCAATGCTTTATTACTGCGCAAAAGTGCAACTTCCAGCCATCACTGGCTTCTGAATAATTTCCAGCCTTGGACAGAAAGTAGCATGACTGCCCATATCCTGTCCCAGGAGGCTCTGAGGTAATTTGAGCTCTGTGTACAGAGGTAATCTCATTGTCTGTGGTCAGCATCAGGAAAGACTTATTGGAAATCATCCTACATGAGCAGGAATATGACAGACAGTAAAACAACGTGGAAAGTCATGCCAAGCAACTTCATACATAAATGTTTCTCTTTACAACTATGACTATAATCGTAACTGTAGACTAAAACTATAGTAGCATGAAGTCTAGTAGAAGTATTATTCTGAATATGTTTAAAATAGTATTATTTGCTGTGATTTCTCTTTTCTTTTAAACTCTTTCTGAACTCATAAATTGATCCAATGTGCATTGTAAGAAAAAAAAAAAAGTCAGTAGAAGTTGATAATTTTATGGATATTTCCTTTAACCCTAAAACACAACACAATTCAATTCGTAATTCAAAATACAGTGAAAACACCTTTGAAAACCTTTAACGGACTTAAAGCTAAGATATGTGTACCTAAAACTGGATTTTGGGTAAAGATCCAATTAAAAAATTGTTTTTTATCTACTAAGACAACTGTAAATAAATCACAAAATCAAAATTGTAATGAGGTCATGTGACAACAGTGTGTTTAAAATATGTTGATGCATAATGTTTAGTTTCACATACTGTTTTAAAATAATTGTGTGCCATAAGCTTGCCAGTTATGTCAAACATAATAACATATTGCATTGATGTAAAACATGTTTACATGACTAGCGTTAATGGAGTTTAATGGCCAAGCAACACATATTTTATCAATAAATCCAACCTAATGCAACACTTTAGAGCACATCATCCAACACAGTAAGTGCCAGGAACTAGCTGACCAAGCAACGAGAAATAAAACTATATCATTAAGACAACCATCAGTTTTATAGTCTTAGCTTATGTCATTGTTTGTGCCTTTGGCTGGATAGTAACACCCACAACAAATCTGCGCAAACCATATGTGGATATTTACTGTATGTGTCTCTTATGATGGATCACGTTGGTTTAATAAAGCTAACAGCAGCAGATCAGGGTGATGTTGTTAAAGGAACAGTTCATGCAAATTAACGTTCAGTCATCACTTACTTCCCCTCATGTCTTTACGAAATAGTATGACTTTCTTTCTTCCATAGTGGCAGAATTTAAATTATTGTGCGAAGGTTTTAGACTGCTGAGGACTGTTTGCATGCGGCATACACATGCAGGCACGTATGCATGTTCACCATTCATCCTGTAGACAGCGGACGCTGACCCGTGAACCGTATCGTAGAAGGATTTGTTGGTAATCAATATGAAATGATAATCATTATCTTCACGCTTGACATATTCACCATAGTTCAACTGAAGTTTATGGTCTTCGCCTGAATTCACAGAGTTGAGAGCTGTGTTAGGAAGCAACTAGAAGATGTTTACCATAAAAAGCTAAATGTGTTCTCACAAACTTATTTAGACTTTCCATTCGAGCGGCCTGCTGCATTCCATTCTGAGCAGCTGATAAGTGACAGCAAACTGTCAGCCGAACGCTGGTCCCTCAGGGTCTGTAAAACCATGTGATTCTTTTCTAAGTAGAATGATCTAATGACTGGTGCTGTGGTTAAACATGATGTAATAATGCTGATGTTTGTTCCCCAGTGTATTTGTTACTGGATTTGCGTTCAGTAAAGAAAAGAAAATTAAAAAACTGAGGGGGGAAAATAACTGTAGCTGTAGCTTTAAGATGGAAACATGGCTGTGTGTGAGAGGGACAGTGAAAAATGCTTCTTTTTTTACCCTTGAAGAAAACTTAAAGGTCAGAAAGACATGGTAATGTTTTGACAGAGTTGTCGCCTTCCATAAAAATATAAAAATATCAACTTATTTCTCTTCTCTCAAGCAGAAAATAGTGTGATTCAATAAGTGATGCATTTAGCACAACATAATAGACACTCTTTCTCTTTTTTTTTCCTCCTCCGTCTGGCACAAATTCACAAAAACTGTTAAAAATGCCTAGAGCATATTCCATCCAAAACAAAACAAAAATTAATTTATTTTAGATGGTTATTGTATGCTTATTTTGGTGGGTGAAATATACCATGGACATGCCTTAACAGTTAAATCAAACATTGCAGTTTGGAGTTTTTGGGTGTTACCCTGTTTAGGCTGACTTTAACTGTCCTTAGAAGTACCAACATGCTGTGACAAGCAGAGAATGTTTTTCATTCATTAGGATGAGGATGTTTCCTTTTTTTCTAAGGGGTTTTAAATGATTTTCCTAAGTAATATTAGATTTATTTTAAAATGCTAATGCATTTTCAAAGTTCTTTTAATGTTCTCTCAGATTCTTGAAGCTTTCTTGATGCTTGTCTGTAGTAACTCACGATAAGGACAGGCTAAATTGTGTACCTCAGACTGCTCGAAGCTACTGCAAATTCCCTTTATGATAAAAACTTCTTGTAGACCTTTTGCTCCCATATAAAGTACTGTAGCTCTTGAGGGCTTACTGCACTCTTAATGCAACAGTCAGAGGAAAGAGCCACTGGAATAATGGCCTATTGATGGCTGTGAAATTGAATTGTGCTTGTTAAAAGAACACATGACCCTCCACTCGATAGCAATAGAGAAGTCTGAATGCCATTGAATGGGCAGGTATTTATTTGAAAGAGGATTTTGGGCATTACATTTAGCTTTAAGATAGGGGAGTGGAGTAGGAATGAAAGGATTTGTTTGAAATTACCTTCACTGGATCTAAAAGTTACATATTTGACAGATGGTGTTTTTTCAACTTTATTTCTCTTAATCTTTGGGAATGTTATCCTGCTTACTAAATTCATATCTATAAATGTAAATGAAAAATGAATGAATGTGTATCTGCCAGCCCTTGTCAAGACATCCCTGCATGCTCTCACAGAAGATGTGTAGAAATACAATGATGTTTGGTTTGAGTTATTCAACAGATATTCTTTGCTGAGCCAGACTGTCTTTGTATGAAAGGGTCGTTGAGTTTACGCAGTGTACCCACAGATCGATGGAAGCATTTACAAGGGCTCAGCTGCTTAAATCCAGGTGTCCCTGCCTGCTGGGAATGGAAATTCACATTGCACTTGTTCCTTTGCTGACCTGAGATCAGTTTAACAGTCCATCTGATGACAGTTTTAGGTAGAGGATGGACAAACTAGTCCCAGATCAGTGTGAAAGAAAATATTTTGGTTCTGGTACGTAGAGTCCTGATTATAGCATTTCTAGGGCATGTTTTTTTGAGACCACAGGGCTGACTCTGCATTTCTAATCTCTAAAGGTCCATTTGTAAACCAATAGCCTGGAATTAACAATAATGAATTTTTGCTGAACTTATCTGTTGGATTAAAAGAGCTATTTTTAGCATGTAATGGGCTTTTCGCAGATGTCCAGATGGAAGTTTCATAAACATGAAACGTAAAAAAGTGTTTTAATATATATCCCTTAAAACACTTTCTAACCTTCACCTGTCCTCGTTCATTTTTTCTTTTCATCCCAGTGAGACCATCACTAGAAACATTGAATGCTCTAAATGAGATTAACCTGACAGGAGAGTTCAGCGGATCGAGCTGCCAAAAGTTCTGGTCATGTGACCTCACCCCTGTCTGATCCCGTAAGGCCCCAGGTGGTAAAAACCAGGCCAGGAAGGCACAGAGAGATTTATTGGAATAGGAATTTTGGATATTTATATTAAATATTAGGTTTTGTAGGGCCTGTTACAGTGGAACAACGTCGAGGTCTATTTGTACTGTAGCTGAAAGGTTTTGTCTGTTTGTTTGAATAGAATGGAGGGACGAAATAGGCAATAGACTGATAAAACTGTCAATCAAGAAAACTGCTATCATCTCACTGCTCTTCAGACATTGTGTGTGTGTACGTGTGTGTGTCAGTCCGACACAAGCAGTCCTTGTCTGAGCGACTCACAAATAGAGCATGTGACGTACTGTGGTTGGGGATCTACACAACTGAACATAGGGGATGGAAACTGATGGGACAAAATGGATGGCCATTAACAGTGTGACCCAGTGACTTCCAGTTCTCCATAGACCTGTGCTGTATCTTCTGATAATAAGAAAGGAAACAAAACGTCACACTTTGTAACACAATATTCCCAAGTTACTCTCCACTTGTTCTGATGATGTACTGCCTGCTTTATGCAGGTGCAAGAAAAATAGGAAAGTAGATAACAGTAACACCACAGCCAAACAGTCCAACTGTGTGCACTCATGCAAAGATAGCCACAGCACTATCACATATCAACACACACTCACAGACTGGATCTGTATGAAGCTATAATAATAATATGTTTTCTCTTTAGGTCAGAGTGACATTTGAAGTGCTGTATGGTCAGAAAGCCAAAACAGGGAACTTAAAAATGTACCCGACCACTATACACATTTATTTATTTATTTATTTATTTATGTATGTATGTATGTATGTAAATGTACATTCATATTTTATAGTTATATATATTGTATGTAAATATTTACATTAGGGCTGGGCGATTTTATCTCATGCAATATGCATGCGCATCTCGTCAGTAAAACCGACTCCTTGATTAGCGGTAAATCCCCATCACCTGTTTTCAAATGGAGCGGCAT
>JAFVLL020002757.1:0-18333 GCA_021397915.2 Tor tambroides | reverse complement strand
GTAATAATACTGTAAACCTTTTTACAGTATTTTACTGGCATCCAGCTGCCAGTAAGTTACTGTAAAATTTACAGTAATCTTTTTACAGTGTGGTTATTTGTTGAAAATTTAAAACAATTACAAAGCACACATTGCATGAAATGAAGACGTCTTATAAAAAAAGTCACATTTTAGTTTTGTAAAAAGCAAGTTTCCTAGAAAAAGAGAAAAATTTTTGCAAACAAAATACATGAATATTGTCATGCAAAAACTAGAAAATAACTTTTTATATAAATAAAATTTAAAGGGCACCGATTATGCCCCTTTTTACAAGATCTAATATTGGCCTTGGGTGTCCCCAGAATGTGTCTCTAAAGTTTCAGCCAAAAATACCCCACAGAATTTATTATAACAGCTGGAAAACGTCATTTTTGGGGTGTGTCTAAAAAAGAGCTGATTTGGAGTATATGGCTTTAAATCCAAATGAGCTGTATATTCCCCGTCTCCAGAAGAGGGTGTCGCGTAAACGTCTCTCTGCATTGCATATCTACAGCAATAAACAGCCGGTAGACGCAACATAACGAGCAAGAGAACCAGTGTTTAGCCATACATATGGGAAGCCAAATGCACTGAAAGTGGGACAAAACAGCACGATGTTACAGAGCTCGCGCCGCGCTGACCTGTCATCGGCGCGGATCAATTGACTGAGCTGCGCGACCGCACTACTGAACCAATCTTGTGCTACGAACGGCACAAAATAATCTCACAAGCACGATGCTGATCAGTTAAAAATACTTAATGTACGCACACAAATACGGTTAAAATGCTAAGCACTATAACGACACGACATTCACAAAGGAGTCTGGAGTGATATACGTATTTAGGTAGATCTTGAGGCGGATTACCTTGAAAAATGAAAGTAATCCACAGCGTCCTCAGCAGCTCAGATGTTGGGAGAAAATGAAAACTATGTTCAGTCTTACATCCAAACACAGAGCACGGGGATTGCTTGCGAGACATTGTTGACGTTACAGCTGCTCGAGCACGGAGAAAATGAAGGACAGCGTAACCTCTGAGGGCGGAATCTATAGCATTACAGGGCTGTCAATCAACCCCCGTGGCCCAGCCCTCCGAAATGTGATGTCACACTGCGGTGAGAATCAAAATGGCAGGCCTAGTGAGACTGACTTGGTTTAAAGGGGGTTAAAAAGTAAGGAGTGGGTGGATTTTTATTATTGTAGGGTGGTTGTGTTCACACACTGCCAACACACATTTATGCCCAAACACCATGTAAAAGTGGATTTTGCATCATAGGTGCCCTTTATATATAAATAAAACCCTGAGACACAGCGCTCAAATACAAAAGTTGCCATGCTAACCTGCTACTGTAAACAAAAGCTTGCAATGCTTGCCCTGCCTCCGGGGTCTTCTGATTGGTCCACTGTTTTGGAACTTAAATTGATGACACTGCGTGCAAGTTTAAATTCTTTTAAATTCTTCTACCATAAACCCATAAGCGTTTTGTTCATCATTGGAACCGAAATTTTTTATATTCCCTAATAATTTTTGTCTTTTAATTTAAAGTCCAAGCAACCAAAATTTCAAACTTAAAAATTTCATGAAGAGATCCTAAAAGTAATCCAAATGAATAGACTGGTTTAATCCAAATCTTCTGAAGAGATACCTCACTTTATAAAGTGACCAGACCTACTGAAGCTCAGCCGTATTTCTCTTACGCTCTAGAATGAATCTCATTGGTTCTCGTGCATTAGACAAGCACATTAAAACTTCTGAATTTTATTTTTGGGTCAGCTAACCATTTCAGGATAAAATGAGGTGTTTCCCAGTGCACATCATTTCAAATCAACCAGCATTGCTCAGTAGTTACTAGTGCATACCGCATTCCTATCTGTATGTTTTGCAGTAAAGTGGCATTATTATGAAAAGCTGGCATGGCCTGCACATGGTGCGTCATGATGAGGGGAATGCGAGCACCATTGTTCCATTTTGGAGGTGAAGAGTGAATGTGGCTTTATCCAGAGTAGATTCCTGAGGCACACATCTGTGTGGCTGTCCTGCTGTTACCATAGTGACACACGAAACGCCGGTCCCCTCAAACAGCGCGCATCATTCTGCTCTCTCAGTGAGAGATATGCAGCCATCGAGGGATTACTTTTATCAGAGTGTCCATAAAATGTGCTTTATCTAATCTCTCGACAGCACTGCCTCACAACAAAGCGACAAACACAAGCAAATAGAGCCAACTCACAAAATGGCCGCCAGCCTGACTGTCCAGCCACTGCAATGAACAACCTTCAATAAAGTGAAGTTACCTTTGTAATTAAATGATTTTATGATTAAAACAGTCTTTCAGAGTGAAAGGGCAAAATGTTCCCAGAAAAAGTCAATGTAGCCTTTGAGTCTGTATTACAAACTGATGAGCTGCGCAAAGGGCACGATACAAACAGACTGACATGGCTTCAGTGACTTGGCAGACAGCCTGTTTTGGGGCATTAGGTTACATTTGTGCAGCTCATTTTTAGTGTTTTAAAAGGCACAAAGGACTTTTTACTTACTTGACTAAAGTAAAAGCTCGTTATACTGTAAATAGATCTCTTTAAGAGCTGAACAGGAGTGTGAGGATAGCTTTACTAAGAGGAACAGTAAAGTGCTTTCTAAACTTTCAGCCAACAGTGAAGACCACTTCCTGAATTTACTGGACAGTGAATATCTTTGGGTGTGGAAGTACTGTACAAGAAACTCTTACTTTTCTCAGATACGCTTATTATGAAATCATGACTGACACAATGTAGTCTTTAATTGACTAGACTAGTCTGGCCCAGTTTGCAGCTTCTAGCCAATAAGCTCCAACTTAGGAAAAATCTGGCATACAATGTAACAGACCATTCATAAATATTTGATACCATAAAGATAGACTGGTATTGGAAAAAAAGGCTAATGCTACTGTGCAATTTATATATATATATATATATATATATATATATATATATATATATATATATATATATATATAATTAGCATTAGTTCACAATCAGCTATTTAGAAAACACGGTAACACTTTACGATAACACTTTAGAATAGGGAACACATTCACTATTAACTACAACTTTTCCCTTAATAAATTCCTAATTTGCTGCTTATTAATAAGGTAGTTGTTAAGTTTAGGTATTGGGTAGGATTAGGGATGTAGAATAAGGTCATGTAGAATAAGGCATTAAAGGGGACCTATTATGCTCCTTTTTACAAGATGTAAAATAAGTCTCTGATGTCCCCAGAGTGTGTATGTGAAGTTTTAGCTCAAAATACCCCACAGATAATTTTTATAGCTTGTTAAAATTGCCATTTTTAGGGTGTGAGCCAAAACACTCTGATTTTGAGTGTGTTGCTTTAATGCAAATGAGCTGGTGCTCCCGGAGAAGAGGGCGGAGCTTCAAGAGCTCAGCTCCAGCATTAGCAGTGCTAGCCTTTGCAAATAAACATTCCACTATTAGTACAAGCCTGTTATCTTTACAGAAAACGTACTCCGTTTCAAAGTCAGTCATCTGATTGTACTGTGCATAATAAATTTGCATTTATGAATTGCACAGACAGGGCGCACAGCGCAATTAAAATAACAACATAGCTGGTCTCATGGTGTATGGCATGCTATCACAAACTTTATAAGTCCCACTCATGATTATGAGCTCAACAAACTCAAGCGATCGACACATTGCTTTCATATGCAACTTTTAACTACCACAGTCCTATTCACGATCATTCAAGAAGACAGCACCAGTGAGAACAGACAGAGCAACAGTAGCTTTAGCATCATTAGCCTTACAGAGTGCCAAGAAGCTCTTTCAGATGGGCATTTTAGAAAACAAATGCGTGAAACTTACTTTGTCTGGAGCTGATATTCGCACACGAAGTGTTGGTATTGATCCCTACACGTATTGGGACTTTACCGATTTTTTTCAGGGACATTTCCTTAGACAATGAAGCTTAACCACAGTGTCCTCAGATGAGGGGAGATTATGACGACTCCTATGTTTGTTAGTGCATCCCAAAACACAACACTTGAAAAGCCTCTTTGGCGCTGACATTGGATATCTCCAGCAGCTACAGTAATCAGTAAAGTTAATGGCGGAGGCGGACGCAGCTTCTCACTCAGGGCTGTTTCTCTGTTTATAGAGCAGCGTCACTAATGGGCGGGACTTTTTCCCCTTGGTGACGTGAACAGAGGGAGAATCTGAAACAGCTTGTCCTCAGAGACTGTTTATGATTTTATTAGATTATAAATAAATGAGTGGGTGGATTTTTACATTATAGGCTCGATGTTTTCACACACTGCAGCCACACAACTGTGTTCAAACACCTTATAAAAGTGCTTTTTGCATAATAGGTCCCCATTAATATGTGCTTAAGTACTACTAATAAATGGCTAACATTCTAGTAATAAGCATGCTAATAAGCAACTAGTTAAGAGACCTTAAAATAAAGTGTTACCCACTTTATAATAAGGGTACATAAATAATTGTGTACTAATGCCTAAATTAATACTTAATTCATCAAATACTAATGATTATTATTAGTTGTTAACTAATCATGAATTAATGAAGAGCTATCCTTAACTACAACTGGAGTCATATGGATTCACACATGAATAATGACAACCTTAATTACATGTTAGTACATGTTTGATAGTTAATGCATTAATTGACATTTATGGGTAAACTATATCAAACAGCCTCTTTAAGAAATAATAAGAAATACTCTGGCTTTGAAATAAATTAAGAATTTAATTTCATAATTTGAGCTTTTGACATCTTCAGCTTTATGATTAATCTTGTCTGTTTTATGTTGTTCTCTTTCCCTTTAAACTCACCCTGCTGTGACTTATAAACAGCTAAATAAAATAAAACCTCATAATCCACAAAGAACATTTGTAGAAAAATCCTAAAGAATCATAATTAACTCACTGTTAACTACCTACTAAACTCAGCTCATGACTTATTTTATGCTTACTATCAAATACACATGTACTAACACAGCGAGTATTTAGCCCGGTTAAAAGAGATGTGGTGTGGATTTTCAAGAAGTCAGAGAGCGGAGGTACAGTATCATCACGGCCTGCGTCTGGATGGAGAGTGAACAGTGGACAGTGAACGATGGCATTCCTTTAGGGCATTTGTTCTACAAATGTTCTTTGTGGATTTTGAGGTTTTATTTTTTTTTAGCTGTTTATAAGTCACAGCAGGGTGAGTTTAGTTTTCTATACAGAAATACTGTATAGTGTTTCTTGCTGATTCAGTATAAAACTCCTCAAAGGCCATCTTTTGCATTGCCTGCAGATTATTGTAATAATCATAAGCATGCAGACACTACTTGTGTTGCAACTGGCTTTTAAACTGGTACTAAATATCAGAGGTGTAAAGTATAGGAGTAAATGTAACTAATTACTGTACTTGAGTATCTTTTCGGATACTTTGTAGTTTTACTGAGTATCAAAGATATTAGCAACTTTTACTCTCTACTTCACTACATTTTTGAATGAGTATCTGTACTCTTTACTCCACTACATTTGAAATGAGTGTTGCAGTTACACATTACATTTTGCATGGCACCTAGCTTTTCTGCAGCAGTTCATTTCTGCTACAAAAGATGTGATATCGCCAACTACAGAGCACTTAAAATACTATATCTTGTGCGTTTTGCCCTTACCCCAACTTGTCAACAAGGCTACTTTACATGAATGCAAGCTCCTTAGCAGGTAGTTGTGAATCACAGGTGTTTTATACAGAAGGACATGACTGCAGCTGGCAAGGAGGCTGAAACCAGCACATCCAGTGCAAGAAGACTTTAACTTTTTCATTTAATTTTTTAATTATATTTTTATTTAATTTACTTATTTTGCAATTTTGAGGTGTTCAGTTTTATTTTGGTTTCAGAAAATAAACGTGATCGCTCTCCTCACAAATCAGCTCTTTCTTGTTTGTGTTACATGTTCTCTGTGCCTTGTCTTGGACTTTTATGTCACTTCCTGTCTACCGTGGTGTTTTTAGTCACTTTGTATCTTATCTTGTTCAGCTTGTTAGCCTCCTATGTATATACAGCCCTAGTGTTTCTTTAGTTCTTTGTAAGTTGTTGAATGTAATGGTTGTCTGTTTGCACATCATTCTGTTCTTTGGCTCATTGTTTGTTCTAGTTTTTCCATGAAATACCAGCACATTGATCCTTGCCTCTGCCTGTTTTCCCCAGCTTCTCCACAACATTACAGTTTTTGACTGGCATGTCTCTTTGCATCTTTGAGCCTATTTTTAGTTTAAGCAAAATACTTAAATACTGTTAAAATCAGATACTCTAAGAATTTTACTCAAGTTGTTTTGGAATCGGTGACTTGTAACTTGTAGTGGAGTAATTTTCACTATAAGGTATCTATACTTTTACTCAAGTATGGTTTTCCACTCTTTACACCTCTGCTAAATATACTGAGGCAAACTGGTCCTTAAGATAATAAAGCTTCTTCTATAAAGAATTAAACCAAATGTATTTTTAGTGTAGCAAACCTTTTCATAGTGAATAATATCATGTATGATGAGCCACAACAAAAAGCCTTTAAAAATGATTAGCATGCTAATTTCACCAAAAGCAGGTTATGTAAAGCTGTAAAACCTTCTTTTTCACTAAATTTGGCAGAGTATCTTTAGCTCTGCTCATGCTTTACGTGATGACACGTACATACATACATTCCTCTTACTGCTAAATGTGCCTGTCAATAAGATGCATTTTCTCTGTTTGCTACCTTCCGCTAACTGCATAGCCATGAAATCTTAACATCTGAGAGGAAGTGTATTAAGTGCGTGAGTCATCCATAGGAATGTAGTTCCTGGCTGTAGGATGCTGACAGATGCATTCAAACACCACGGGGTCTGATGCTTCTCCTAAACGGAGTGCGTCATGGGCTCTTCGCTGCACTGCTAACCAAGTGTCATCTCACACACAAAAAAAGATAGTTTCATAGTGCTCTCACACATTTAGTTTATGGACCACTACAGGCCCAAGGCATTTCTGAAATGAATACTGTTCATAATCCAGTTACTCTGCTACAGTAGCATTGTAACCCCCCTCCCCCCAAAAAAACCCCAGAGGGTTTGAAGATTTTCACATTACTTGAAATGAAGTCAGATGGTGTTCTTTTTTAAAGGGCTAACATCATACATTTTATCACTTAAGTTTTCCTCCCTGAGGTCCACTTATAATTTTAAATCGAAGTTTTTAATATCAAAACATTCCTAATTTCAGCCCAGCTTCACAAAAAAAAAAAAAAAAAGTGGCAATTTCAAGGTGAAATGTCCAGCGAGTGGTATTTTTTCCCCCTGAAACAGATGAAAGTGATTCTGGCAAACGTTTACTACATCGATTGTTCTATGCCTATATCATGGCAGTTGGAAAATGAAACATTCTGTGAGTGAACACTATGGGTTACATTAAACAAAACTGATAGTGTAAAGAAAAGCAAAGGTGAGATTTTAAAAAAAAAGCACTTGCTGAAGCAACAATGCCATTTTTTATTGCTTCCAAAAGGCTACAATTGTAGTCAAAAATTTACATACACTTTGCAGTATCTGCAAAATGTTAAGTATTTGACTAAAATAAGAGGGATCATACAAAATCCATGTTATTTAATCCTGACCTCAATAAGATATTTCTGTCACGAATCCTGTTCATGCACTTCCGTTCGCACACCACCAGAGATCACCCGCACACTACTACGGACTCTTGCACTACACTAACTGTTGCACTTCACCCCGGACTACAGTTCCCATCATCCACTGCACTGATTACACATACACAGCTGAATCCATTGAGTACACATACACAGCTGAATTCAATCAGACATGCTACATAAGCCATGGACTTCACTGCAGAGTATTGTCTAGTGTTTATTGCTCTCCCAGTGAAAGCTACTTTACGGAGCCCTTCCGTGTTTTCTGAGTCTAAGTTTAAATCTAGTTTATCGCCTGAGTCATTCGTATCTTTATCCTAGCCTGTGTATCTCATTTCTTGTCTGATCTCTGCCTGCCCTGAAGTTTATAGCCTACCTTGGATCTCTCTTTAGTCTTGTCGTTTTGTACTCTGTTTGCTCCTGCCTGGACTATTACTCACGTTATCGGATTATCCCTCGTCAAGCCCTCTGGATATTGTTCGCCGATCCGAGAACCACGCTTGCCCTAGGAATACTCTTTGTCTTGCCTGATATGTACCTGTTTGCCACTGTTTGCACCAAGCCTGTTATGACCACGTCTCTGTCAAATAAAAGCCTGCAAATGGATCCGCATGTCTCGTTCGCCCCATAAAAATTTCACATAAAAGATGTTTACATATACTCTACAAGAGTAAATAATAACTGAATTTATAAAAATGACCCAATTCAAAAGTTCACATATTCTTCTTTCCTAATACTGTGTTGTTACCTGGATGATCTGATGAGCTGTTTTTTTTTGTAATAGTTGTTCATGAGTCCCTTGTTGGTCCTGAATGGTGTTGTTCAGGTTCCACAAATTCTTTGGTTCTCCAGCATCTTTTGCATATTTGAACCATTTCCACATAGCCGCGGGAACATATTTTATCTGGGGGGTGCTGGGAGACTGGGCTTGATGTTGCAGGGCGGGGCCACGGTGGGGGATTTTAAACAAAATCCTAATATTAAAAAGCCTAAACACTTATAGATGAACATACAAATGAATGATGACATAGTTATATGAGAACGAATATATATTTGTGCTGTTGTGATTTTAGTTTACATTTTTTCCTTTAATTTTTTTTTAAGGGAATTTACTAAATATTAACCTCTAATTTATGCGCAATTTATCATCTGGAATACCACAGTGTAACCACTAGATGGCTATATAGCCCTATATATAAACCATTTGCTGAGAGAGAACGAAAGAATGTCAGACATAAACATAAAAAAAAGCACATTACTTGTATTAGGTTAATCATTTGGATATATTTTCAGACATAATTAATGTAGTCTTTAAGTAAAAGTTGACATTTAAATGTTGACTTGAAGTGTCAGTTTTTATTAGTGCAGCCAAATCTGGACACAGAGAAAGCATTTTCTTACTCATACTAGCTACAGCGTGATCAGTCACATGGAAGTTGTCAGAATAAATATTGGCTCAGTGTGACCAGGGTGATATTTTAAAACATATATTTGAGTGTTTACATGCCATGAACAGAGATGGTCTGTGGTTGCGTTGTGTCTTTCTGTTTGAAAAAATCTGCATCTCAATCAGCCACATGCAAATTCAGATTAAGCAGCTTTATTGGCATGTTAAAAAAGGCTTTACAAAGCATTGACAGTGCTTCGAACCAATGGTGTTGAGCATTATAAAATTTAGAGGCAGGCAGTGATTGACAGCACTCTGATCCAATGGCCAAAAAGCTCTCTGATCCAAAAGTCAACAACATATAAAAACAAAATAATCTTTAGAGTAATTTTATGAACAAATGGGGAAAATTAAAAACAGAGAAAAAAATTCAAGCCATGTCATCTTAAATTTCAGTGCAGTAAAACAGCTGTTGGCAGGGGAACTGCAGCACCCTCAGCATCCCTAGTTCCCATGGCTATGCCATTCTAGCAACGACTATGATTTTGAGATCCATCTTTTCACACTGAGGACAACTGAGGGACTCATACACAACGTCTTAAGGGCTTCTGAAGGGCAGTAATGAAAAAGTATATTTAGGCGACTTAAGAAAAATGTACACCTCTTCACTTTGTTTAAAAGTTTACACCCCTGGCTCTAAATGCATCATTTTTCCTTTTGGAGCATTAGTGTCCATTTGAACCTTTTGTAATAGTTGAGTCCCTCATTTGTCCTCAACATAAAAAGATGAAGTACTTGTGTTTCTGCAAGAAAAAAAAACATCAATAACTAAATAAATCACTGGTTAATGTAAATTTATGTAAAAATATTAAGGAATTTTAGCTCTGGTTAAGCTTTTATTATGAATTTTAGCTGTAGGGAATTCAAATATTAAAATTAGGGTTGATTTGATATGATTAATTGATATTAATCAAAACGTCAGATTTATACTTTATTAACAATCGTCCCGCGATTTGCTATATCAGTATATCTGTAATGGTTTGTTATCTTATTCGTGGCCAACGAATAGAATAAACCAAATATTACTTTATGTAAATTTATGAGCCTAGGTAAACGGTCTCTGAGCACATTGTTTGATTCTGAATATTACACAACAGAAAACAGATTTCTTTTGATGAAAGAAACGGGAGTTTATTTCTATTCTATGATACAATACTACAAAACACACATACACACACATACACACGTTCTGGCAAGAGGAAAGCAATTTGAAGAAAGTTAGATTCTAGCCCTTGTGGCTATTTTGTGAACTTCCGCCTAGGAAGTTACACAAGCAGAGAACTTTTATCTTCGCTTTTAAAGATTAATTCAACCAGCAAAGCCAGGGATGGAAATTTTGTTTGGTTACTTGCTTTAAGTTGAAATCCCTGCTGAACGATGGTTCCGTTCCTTCCGGGTTTTGGGAACTCCGCGTTGATCGGCTCGTGGCGTGACGTCGTTCTGGGAAGGCCCTCCGGTGAGAGGCTGTTTTCCTGAGTGACGAAATGGTTCAAGTTTTATCTGTGAGTTCTTTGGTCAACTTCGGCTTTGAAGGTTCTTCAGATATTGACTAAGTATTGGTTCGATGTTCAGCTGCTTCGACCCAGGCAGTAAAGGCGGTGAGCTTTCAAGTTTTTAGTCAGCGCGCCAGCAAGAGAGCCCAAAGTCTTTTTTGTGTCATAGGGATTTAACCGGAGGCATGCTGTCCAACCCTAGAGGCTTCTACCAATCATTGTTCCTTTGGGCGGGCCCCACACGGCTCAGTTTTCCGTCAAAACAGGTATCTCACCTTAATAAATATGTCACGTGGAGGAAATATCTAACAGATTTCTATAAAAGTGTTATAATCTTTCTTTGTGATGCTAAAGGATCATTTTCATTCACACAAAATTATTTACTTTATGTGACGGTGAACCAAACATAAACATATTTAACACACGTTAATAGCTTTCTGCTAAAACACACAAAGGTTCAAAATTAAAGATTAGAAATAACCCTTCATGCATATGATCCTAAAAGTCTGAGTGAGTCCTCTACAGGGGAACATTATACTAAAAGATTACCAGAAATATCATAGATTCTGATGACTGTGCAAAGTTTATAAATGATATTAGCCTGAGTATAAATACAACTTGAATATAAAATACCACTTGAATACATATATATTGTTTCGAGTATAGAAACAGCAGCAGTATTACTCGTTTGTCCTTTTGGCAACAGTCAATAAAAGTTTGGGTGCATTCTTTTGCCCAAGAGGGAGAAAGAAACGCATTCCTTTGGAGAGGGAAACCCGAAAAGGAAGGTCTTTAGGTCATGCGAAGGTCCGTGGTGAAAGTTTGTTGAACATCTGGTCAATGTATATCTGTCTTTCCTTGTTGATACCATCATTGAATTATGGTTAAAAGCCGTCAGGGGATTCAGGAAGAGTCCTTGCTGGAGCACTATCCAGATCCCAACGTCCTTTGTACTATCTGTTTGTGACTTTATTTATAAGTACTTGGATCAGGAGCGACATGGGCCAGTTCTGTCCTTCAAAGGTATAGATGTCCTTTTCCTCAAATTTATCCTTGTTTTATGGATCTCACGACGATAACCAGCGCATGACAGGATGCTGATCTAGACAATTGGGCGTCGTGTCGGTCAGTCGTTAATTTTATAATTACAACGTGGAAGGAAGACTCCGTCAATTCAAGGAATGTGTTGTCCTGTTAAGGCTGGGTGTGTGTGACGGACTTTTTGGCTCTAAAGTTCTACATTTACATGACAACTTTCTGGAGTCAGGAATGGAAGTTGGGGTAACTCTGTGAACCTTGAAGTTAGGGCCAAAAGATAGACCGTTTGATTGACTGAATGAATGAACCAATGACTTAGCACCAAGTTCAAATTATTAAGAACATTGGTGAAGGAAAGAAAAACTGTACAAAACTATATAACTTCAGCATGAACTGACTTATCCATGCTGAAAACTACCTCATCATGGCCACTTTGCAAGTCGTACAACTTTCCTCTGAAATGCAAAGAGCAAAGTTCATGGTGGCATCACAAGTTTTATCGGTCCTGATGTGATTGAAACTACTGCTCTTTATTTTTGCATGAAGTCCTTGTGCCCTTGATGTTTCTGAAGGAGTGACAAGGCAGATGAGAAGAAGAGTGTAATGTCACTTGTATAAAATGACAGAGGTGAATTTCTGCACAGTAACAAAGCACATACCTCAGCATCTGGGAGTCAAAGGACAAGGCTGAGCAATGAAACCGTCACAGACCTTTGTCTTTGGACGCCTCTCACCGCATCAGAACAAATAAAGCCAGACAACCCACGCAGAGCCGTGCCGTCTCTAAACAATCTCTGCTTCAGACTGAATGAACACTGAAAGAAATGCTGTCTCTTTTCAAAGATGCTGATTTCATAGATTCATTACATGATTGGCTGTCTGTGTGGGGGCTGTTTTTCTGCGCTTGATTGAAAAACCATTCACCTGCCACAATGGACAACATCTCTTCATTATTTCTCAGTGCCGCACCGGCAACCTTGGGAATTGTATGTTGAGTGAAAAACAGCCTTCGAAGCCACAGACTTCTGGTAAAGTCTGGATGCAACGTTAAAGTAAGAAAGTTGTGTAATATTAAGTTACACTCAGTTGCACTTGAAGCCTAACTTAATAAGTGCAGAAAGTTTGTTCCCCACTTCCCCAAGTTTTCTCAACACTACAACACATTGTCTTTTTTTCTAATCTGCGGCCACTATATGATGAAGAGAAAAGACAATGCAAACATTCTATTTCATGCAAGCATTACAGAGATGTGAGACAGTCATGACAGATCACACAGGACACTCTTAGCACATATATGTTTTTAATTTTTGATTGTTACACATTAACAAAAAGCAGCTAAAGCACTTACTGATTTGGTTAACTAATGTTTGTCTTCAGTTTGGTAACACTTTACAATAAGGTTGTGTTAATTAATGTTAGTTAATGCATTGGTTAACATGAACTAACAATGAACAACTCCACTGTTCAGGATTACTTAATGTTTTGTTAATATTAACATACATTTACTAATGCATCTCTATACATTAACAGATTAATTAGTTAACGTTGTGGTTAATGCATTAGTTAACGAACTAAAAATGAACAACGCATCTGTTCATCATTACTCAATCTTTGCTCATGTTAACTTATTCATATACTACTGTGTTAGTTCATGCATTAGTTAACGAACTTACAATGAACTATGCCTCTAAATAGCTTTATTTAATAAGCTTTATTTAATTATACTACATACAGTATATACACATAAGTTTATGTAGCAGCTAACACACACAGTGGATAAACAATACTAACTCCCCATTTGGGCACTGATTTGGGCTATTGGTAAACTTGGAAACCATCTAAACATCAACGGATAATGTTTCTCATGTTTGTATACTGTTTATTAACATGACTTACCACTAACAAAGTATTTACTAAGGGAATTTGTGAACCTTATTGTAAAGTGTACACTAGTCCAACATTAACGTTTAACTAACATTTGTAGACTGTTTATTAACATGACTTACCATTAACAAAGTATTTACTAAGGGAATTTGTGAACCTTATTGTAAAGTGTACACTAGTTCAACATTAACTAACGTTTAACTAACATTTGTGGGTTAATTACAAAGCAGTCATTATTGATTTTACTGGACCTTAAATGAGTGAAAGCCATTCATGTATCACTTAGAGTTTCAGAAACTTTATTATATTATTACATAATTGTGGTATACATTATATACAGTTATATATACACATTATATACAGTATAATCAGTTCATTAAATAAATAAACTTGGAGAAGAAGGAGGTGTTTCTCCTAACGTTAAGGAAGTGAGCAAGCATGGTCAGGTTAAGCTGGACAAATAGTTGGTAATCACCTTTGCGTTTTAAAGCTGCTATTTTCGATGAATGTCATTGAAAAGTCTTCCAAGTGGACCATTTCTATCCCGCTTTCCAAGCCAGTAAATCCACTCTATCAAGCGGTGTTTTAGTAGGTCCAGTCCGTCCTGTTCCCGCGGGCGATTTTGCCGCTGAACCCCGCGAGAACGTTCTCTCTGCATCTTTCTCTCCCTCCCTCCCTCTCATTCAGCACTTACAAATAACAGTGTATCTAAAAGTATGAACCAACAACAAACAACAAATCATACCATTTAAAAGCCGTGCTTGCACAGGTTCTGCGTAATCCTCTTCACTAATATCCTCTGCGTCTCATTCGGGCTCAAACTGATAAGCAATATAGATGACGCCATTGTTTACAATACAACTGGAGAACATGCCGCGGCGCTGAGGGGCGGGACGTTCAGACGCGCAGTTGAGACCGTTTAGCCAGTCACAACACACTGAACCAGCTAACCAATCAGAGCCCATCGTGTATTTCTGAGGGAGGGGCTTCATAAAACCAGGAAATAATCGGGGCGCTTATCAAAGAAGGGACAGAGAGGTGTGGAATATAGGTAAATTATGTGAAAAAATGAACACGTTTGACTGCACCCCATAACCACAATCAAGCCTAGAAAAAAAACAGTCAACCACCCCTTTAATAATTGTATTTTCATATTTTATTAATGATCAATTTATCATTTCTAAATTATTATGTTATTTACAAAGTAGTTATTCAGGAGTTGTCAGTGGTTCATAAAATCATTTCGAAAGTGTAAGTAAATGATTAATAAACTATTTAAATGTACATTTATAAATCTTATTATTTAGACACGATAATAGTTGCTCAGTGTGTTAATAAACACTTTATTAACAGACATATTCCTGCTGTAATTCATGATTAAGTCAGGTAGTTATAAAACATTTAGTAGTTGCCAGCCATCTATTTGTGTGAGCTCATCTAAAGTGAGGACTATTCATACCTTGTAAAGCATTTACAAAGGAGATTTAAAGGCTCATTTATCTTCCAAACAGAAAAGTTAAACAAACACAACACAGAGGGATACAGAACACAGAAATATTTTTTCAAGATTTATTTTTAAATAAATCTACACCGCACTACAGTAACAATCAGGATCACGTGTGCTCCAAAGTCTCCAGTCCCAGTCAGTGCTCATTTACATAAAGTTAAACATTTGTGACACTGAACACCCATTCATTGCTTCGGCAATAGTCACTGTAGCTTAGTAGTGTCACCCTAAGTGAGATTAACTCATTCAAAAATCTAAACAGCTGAGAACAACTCAGTTTTTACAATATGTGAATCAATTTCACATATTCAAGTGCCATTTAAAATCTACAGCTTGGAACAGAATACAAATAGAAAGATGGATGTGGATCTTTCAGTTGTGAGTCACTAGCTGCGCTACACTGCATGAACACAAAGCATTTCAACACTTACTGTAGTTCCATCAAAAAATCATGATTTATAAAAAACTGCAAGCTTGCACACTGAGACATACACACTATGAAGGTGAATATTTTCTTTTTTTGGAACAATGTGGTCAACCTGCCACTAATTGCTTAAATATCAAATGACAAAAATATAAAGAAAACTGATTTTGTCCATTATTTTCCTCTACTGATATGTTAGAATCATTTTCGTGAGCTGAAATAAAATAAAAGTAATAAAATGAATAAAACTTAAAAATAAATGAAGGTAAATAAAAATATTTTATAGCAAAAAACTAAAATGACAAAAGAACAGACAATTACTAAAAATTAAAATTAATTATTAGAAATAAAAAAGCTAATTTAATATATGAATAAACACTATATATAATATACTAAATATAATAGATTATAAATAATACTAACACTGTGCTGAAGTTGGCAGCCCTATCGATATACCAGAACCAAACTTTGACCACAAACTAACCAAGTTATGAAACTATTACTGGCAGTGGCACATTATAAATGGTAATGATCACAAAAACACAGCAACCTCATATTCACTGTGACAAAAAAAAAAAAAAATGCTCCAAATGAGCGTGTAAACACAGAAGCTCTGTAATTTATCACAGCGAGTCAATGTTTTGATTTCAGTCGCATTTCGGGGTCAAAGTGAGAGGCGAGACTGAAGTGGGGCGGCCTGATGAGAGAGATCGGGTGAACTGATTAGCCCGAGTGTTCTGTTTCACAACCCTCCATCACAGGCAAATCAGTGTGACTGAGCTCTCTGTCCAAAAACCTGATGGCATAAACACCTTGGCTGATTCTGATTGGAGCGCTGCTGGTAGGGCTGAGAGGGGACAGCAGGAGTGGCCGGTTACCTGAGCAATGGTCCCAATTTGGAGTGGCTTTCTCATATGAATTGTACCTCTGAGTACATCGCAGCAAGTGTATAGAAACAGGAGAGAGAGAGAGTGGAGAGGTGATTATGAACAGCCCTTGTCTTTTAATTAAATTAAATATTACTGTTATTTACTTTATCAGCCAGTTTTCCCTCAGTCATGCGTTCAGTGGTTGCTCTGAGGACCATCTGTGTGACCCTCTATCCACTACAATCAGATTCCTTTTACCTGCAAGGAGGAAAATAATTACTTGACCTAATTATTCTAACAATTGGGTCAGCCAATTATTTTTGACTGGTAATTTGTCACTGCATGTACTGTTAAAACATAACTTCATCTTACATTTTCCTCACTGATTTCTTCAGTAACGTGGATGAAAAATCTCAATTTAAGTGAGAGAAAGAAAACAGCTTTTAAACATATCAAATATGTTGTCACAAACGTTCTCAGGTCTTTAAGCTTTGAACGAAGCCATGTGTTAGTTTTATTGAAGATGGATTTTGAAAAAAATATCTTGGTTATTTTTGAAATGCTGGTTTTTGAAGTTCAGAATCCATCATGGGGAGCTACATTTTTCCCCGGATACATGGAACAGAAGCCTATAAATCAATAATTCCTGGGGAGCATTATCAAAAGTAGAGGAACAGGCGACAGGAATACAGAACAGCTATTGACTAAAGGTCAGCACAGTCAGCAGGACCGACATTCGACACAGACCGATTCCTCTACACTTATGGTGGAGAACAACATCAGGAATTCAGACAAACAAACAACTCTTTCAAAAAACCTACTGTTTTTTCTCTCTCACTGCAGAACATTTGAAAACAACCTTTTAGTAATACAAAAAATATCAATGTTAGAATTTTGTTTACAATAATGTGCATTGATGAATTGCTAAAGACCCCCTGAGGTGCAAAAACAAGTTTTTAACATCGTTTACATGTCTATCTGGTGCTGATTAATATGCTTAATGACAAATCATGTGCAAATTCATCAGTCATTAGCACTGCTGATCATTTTCTGCTTAAAATTGCAATGTACAAAAACCATCTTAAAAATAAAGTTTGAAACATCTCATGTTTCCTGCCTTCACAAACATGTAACCAATCCAGTTGTACTTCCGGGGAACATGCTTTTCATATCATTAGTGAAACATTTCTACGTAATTATGTTGATTTTTAGATGGTAGCTTTCTGAGATAACCAAGTAAATATGAGCTGGTGTGATTGAGGAAGCAGACACTAATTTGCATATTCATAATTTTGCATATAATAAATGAGGTAAGAGTGTACAGTTATATTCAAGCCATTTTAAGGGAAAACATTTAAATATGTAATTTGGATGATTATCAAAGATGAGTTTTAAAGAATTAAAATGACTGCAGGGGGACTTTAACAATACAATCAAGAACACGCATTGTGAAAGCTTTGTGGGCTTAACCTGTTAACCTGCACCCCCCATTTTGGGCCTCACAGCTGAAATTGACCTACCTAAATTAAAATGGTAACATTTCCTGACAATAATGTGCTACACACACAATTTAGGTATCTTTGGAAAGAAGACACTCTAGGCTTTATTATCCATCATCAAGAGTTGATAATGCTCAAAAAAATAAAAAGTTATAGACACTGAAGTGCCTTGAAAATGTTTTACGACACTGAATGTTTTTTTTTATTTCATAAATACATGAAATAAGTACTGGAGAAATCCAGAAAAGTAATGGGTTGAAAGTCACATGTCTAATGAGTTTATATTTCAAATTTGAAGACGATACCATGGAAAATAAGATTCCTGCAAACATTTTTCTGAGAATATTTCTAGTCCCCCCACCCCCGCCCCCCGTCTGATGAAAATTACCACCAAATGTATTGAAGAATTCCACAAACTATTTTAGTCATTATACATAGTTTTTCAATTATAAAATAATAGACAGAAT
>JAFVLL020002756.1:0-31532 GCA_021397915.2 Tor tambroides | reverse complement strand
TTAACACTCGAAGGTGATTGGGCTCTCGGGCGAGATCCCATTAGTCAGTCACACTGACGTTACGTCGAACGTGACTGACTGATAGGGAACTATATTAGCGTCCACACCAAGGGATGATAGAATCTACTTCATTTTATACATTTCATTTTTGTCAGAAATGAAAATGAGGCTGTGAGGGATAGAATTACAGTGCATCAATGGATTGTTCAGCTGATATAATGTCAAAAAAAATGTGCTAATGTAAAGACTATCCCTCACAGCCTCGCTTTTATATGCCTTACATTCAATATAGTGTCTAACCTAAACTAAGGTCTATAATGTTCTATTTAATATAAGTGTGCAGTGCAGTTATGTCATCTGCCACTTTAAATGCTCAAGCTCTTTAAAGTCAGGTGGACTGTGATTGGTTGTCATTGTTTTTATTGTTCAACAGCTAGAAAAAAATCTTCTAAAAATGATTCCAACTATATTATTCATTTGTGCCATTATACTGTAGGTGTGGACTCACTTATTCTCACTGATTTAGAATTAGAATGATTATTAAAACTTACAGTTACAGTTAGTTATCATCTTTGGTGTGAATGGTCTTTTTGTGCTCCACCCCCCAAAAAAAAAACAGTTGCAAACAAAGTCAAACAGAATCAACTGTTAAGACTGCTAACTTTCTGAATGAATCAAACAAACTGGTTAAGTGAATAATTCAGTGACTCACTCATAAAGACAGTTACTTGTCACAACCTACTGTTGTAGTCTGTCAGGAACATAGGAACAAAAAAAAATGATACAAACAGCAAGCTGTATCAGCGCTTTTGACCTGGAACATGCTAAGGCATTAAAATAATCTTGAGTAAAATATAAAATGATTATTGTTCTCAAATCTGTTTGGATATGCTATGTTTAGCTTGTGAACAACATCACTACACTTTTCCACTGGCTAGACCAGAACCGAAACAGCACTAACCAGCATAAAGTAGCCTAAAAACTCTTCATGGAGGTGCCTGAACTTGGGGGAAAAATGCCTCAAAAAACTTGAACTCTTATTTGCCTTTGAAAATCACAGGATCATTGCCCTGCCTTAGCTTCATATGTCAGGTGTTGATGCCTGTTGAAAGCGTCTGTGCATGGAAATCAATGCAACAAAAGCCATGAGGGACCATGACAATAAAACCTCCGGAGACCATAAACTGTCAGAAGTCCGGGGATGCTGGGTATTTTTATCCACTTCTGCTTCCATGAATAATGGAATGCAGTAAAGTGCACTCTTATATCATGTTCCAGAAGGAAGGCCACTTCGTAGGTCATAACCATCCACAGCAACAAGGTAAGCACTCTCCACATGGAGCTCTGTTGATTATTATAATGAGAAAACATGGGGCATCCATAATCAGGTGATTGGTTGTTGTCTGTTGCACTCCTCATGTCTGCTTTATTACCACAATGAATTATTCATGAAGATGCATAGTCATGTCTCATATTTAATTACTGCGCTCTCTATCATATTTGCCTAAACAGCATCTGTTATCAGGGTGCATCAGTAACATGTTTAAAAATCATGCCGGTGTGTAATGAGCATTAGAGCAAATAATTTAGTAATTAAGATAATCACTACGCACAATTAACTGACTGCTCATGTTTGTTAGTGTTGTTTGTTTGCTTGCTTTATGTTGCCTGCCATGAACAGAATCGACATAAGGGTGGATAAAATAAGCATACTCTTCAACTTCAACTGGGTTGTTAGGAATTTTCAGGCTAGCGGCTACATTGTTCTATAGTGCTGACAGCAAGCATTGGCTGTAGTTAATGAAGCTATGAATATTCATATTGTGGAGTTAATGAGGTAGAATGGGACTTGGGCGTCTGAACGCATGAACAGAACAGATCTGTTTAACAGACAAACATGAAGAGATCTACATGTAGACCATTCAAAAACACAGGCCTTTGTTACACTGTCAAAAGGGAAGGCCTCCAAACCCCCAAATGCAGTGTGACTGTGCTCTCATCTAGTTACAGAACTCAAATTCTGTGTTTGAAATGTGTTTGAAGATCTGTTTTTGAAACTGAGTTTCAAAAAATACAAAAAGAGAATAAACATGACATGACAGAAGAAAATTAGGACATCGCTGCACAAAATTGATATGGATTTGGACCACCTCAGCTGTTCACAGAGCTTTTTTTGGGTGTGGCCTCCACTAGGGTTTTGTGTTGAATCAAGGGAAATGGGATCATTTCATTTTGAAATTCTAAACACTTTACTGACAGTCTACCTTGAAAATATGCACATCAGATTAGATACATAAAAAAGATACTTAAAATTTTAATTTCTGTATTTTGAAAACAAGGAGGTCATGGAAAATATATAATAACATGAAAAAGCATGTTCATGGATTTCAATGGCAGTTGCTTGGCTGGGGCAAGTTTGTGATTCAAAATCTGGGTCACTGAGAAATATGAATGTCCACAACGCCACTATCAGGAATTATAAATTTTTTAAATATCATTAAGTGTTAGAGGAGTCACACTACATCACACTGTACAACATAAAATACCAAGCCTTGTCATAAAAGGTAAAATTATGATATTTTCATCATATTGACCTTGTGTCTATGATATAATTTCTTGTTTTATTCTTTTAGAAGACTCTTCTATCCAAAGCGACTTACAAAAGAGGAACACAATTCATCAAAGACCCAACAATCACTGTACAGTAGTAGGCTACACAATGCCAAATTTATTAGGCCACATTTCAGGTCATTTCAGGTCATGATACCCAATTTCGATTTGTCAACTATATCCTTTTTTTTTTTTTTTGACGACCAGCCTGCATTTCCTTTTAAAAGTGACCCATATCTGATATTTGCATTTATACTACACACTTCGCAAAACAACTCAAGGTAGACATACTGACGGGGAAACGGGGTTGCCAGGTCTGTAAAAATAAAACCAGCCAAACTGTTAAACAAAACAAAAGCAATCTGATCTCATGACTAAAATGTACCTGTGGGAACTTTTTTACAAGACGCGAAATAGGTACCATCATGTACGTTTTGTGACACATGTGACCCTGGATCACAAAACCAGTCTTAAGTAGCACAGGTATATTTGTAGCAATAGCCAAAAATACATTGTATGGGTCAAAATTATCAATTTTTCTTTTATGCCAAAACTCATTAGGATATTAAGTAAAAAGCATGTACCATGAAGATATTTAGTAAATTTCCTACCATAAATATATCAACTTAATTTTTGATTAGCAATATGCATTGCTAAGAACTTTATTTGGACATCTTTAAAGGCGATTTTCTCAATATTTAGATTTTTTTGCACCCTCAGATTCCATATATTAAAATAATTGTATCTCAGGCAAATATTGTCCTATCCTAACAAACCATAAATCAATGGAAAGCTTATTTATTCAGAAAAATGTCGATTTCGAAAAATTGACAATTATGACTGGTTTTGTGGTCCAGGGTCACATATTTGATATGAAATGCCTGGTGCTAAAAGAGTGTTCGGTTTTTTCCCCAGATCAGATAAATGTACATATGGTACGTTTTATGTGACGTTGGTTTTGTACAGTCTCAGAAATAAAGGTACAAGCTGTCACTGGGGCGGTACCTTTTCAAAAGGTACACATTTGTACCTATTAGGTTCTAATATGTAGGCCTACACTTTAAGTACTAATATGTACCTTTAGGGTACCAAAATGGACTCTTTAGGTACAAACATGCACCTTTTGAAAAGGTACCACCCCAGTGACAGCTTTTGTACCTTTATTTCTGAGTGTACGTGTCACTGCAGTTCTGAGTTGAAATGTCCGTTGAGTGGCGCTATAAGTCTAATGCTCCATGACGTTTTAAAATAACATACCATCTACACTACATCTAAATCTACCATATAGTATGAACAAAAGCGAATGTGATGTAAAAAAGCAATTGCAAACATGCCGTTTAACTTGTTTTTGATTTCTCATCTTTCAGTTCTTCCATTGTGAGTCATGTTTTTCACGGGATTTGTACCAAAGGATTCCGCATCCTAAGTCCAAGCTTGTTACGTCCGGAAAGCAAAACATATGGAGCTGTAATCATGTGTAGGAAAACGATTACAAGTGCTCTATGTTTTACCACCTGTAGTGTTCATTTCTGTTGGAAACTACAGTGATATGGTATATATTTCACATCTTGTGAAAAAGTTCCCACAGGTACATTTTCGTCATGAGATCAGGTAGGTCAAAATCGTGCTCGGGGAGGGGGGGGGGTCACTTTAACCTGCGGCAACAGTGTCAGAGTAGCCCAATTTCATGGGAAAAACGCATACTTGGCAACACTGCCCGAAAAAGCATCCACCTGAGTCGACGTCAATCACCACTATCGTTTTTTTAATAATGTACAACTCAAATTGTCAGGGAAATATCCAATCTGTCCTCTTACATGGCAGATGCTAATGCACGTATCCGAGTCATATCAGATTTTTTTCCACATATGAAAGTGGCCTGAAACCAAATCCATATGTTTCTTTCCTGCTTACACATTTGTGGGTCATATCTGATCTGTGCCACATGGGAGGGAAAAATTGGATTTGGGTAAACTGAACCATGTAATGTAAATGTAGCCTTAGACAGCTTGATTAGGAAACCAGCTAGAGAAGAGATGAAAGGCAGAGGAAAATTTTATGTGAGTGTGTGTGTGCGTATGTGCACAGGTTTAATAGTGCTTGCGGAAGAGGTGTGTCTGTGATGGTCTTAGCAGGTCAGCTGGAGGTCGGCAGCTCATTCCACTAGAGAGGAACAGAGAGGGTGAAAGTTCTGGAGAGTGACCTTTTGTGAGGTCATTCAGTGACCTGAGCTAGCAGGAAGGAGCATACATTTGTAGTAGCAAGTTGTAGTATAGAGGAACTTTTTCAGTGGTAGTCCTAAAAGCCAGTGTCAAAACTTTAAAATTTGATTCCAGCCACAACTGGGAGCCAGTGGAGTGAGATCAGGAGGGGTGTGACGTGGGTTCTCTTTGGCTGATTGAAGACTAGACGTGCTGCCACTTTCAGGATCATCTGCAAAGGCTTAGTCGTGCTGGCCTGAAGGCCCGCCAGTAGAGCATTGCAGTAGTTCAGTCCTGAAATTACAAGCGCTTGGACGAGTAGCTGTGCCACATATTCTGACAGGAAGGCACTGATTTTCCTAATGTTGTAGAGTGCAATCCTGCATGACCAGGCCATTGTTGAGATGTGAATGGAAAAGCTAAGCTGGTTGTCAAACACTACCCCAGGTTCCTTATTTCTGATTTTTTATTCCTGAGTATTAAATATTAATATTAAATACATTTCCAAAACAATAATAAAAATGTTTCTAATTACTTACAGCTTTTTGTTCTTCAGAAATGAAAAAAGTTATAAGCATATTAAGCATAATTTGCATTTTAAAAATATTTTCAAATAAATGAATAGATTTGGACTAGATTTCACCTTCCATTACAGTTGTATTAAGACAACAACAAAAAACTTCAATACAAAAAAAAATCCTAAAATGTATTTAAAAATAAAAAGTAAAATAAATAAAAAATAAAATAAAGTAAAATAACTAAAATAAATTTTAAAAATCTACATTCACAGAATTACCATTTCATGTGATCAAATGTATTTTTAAATCTGCTCTTTGTAAAATAAATGCAATACAACTACAAATCAGTATTAAATTACATTTTATCAGTACATGTATATGAGTTTCCATGGAAAAAAAAACTAGATGTTTTTGCAGTGCATGTACAGTCCTAAATATTTTTAGCTCTCCCCAAGCAGTTGCTGCTCAACTGTAGATTCGTACAAACATAAATAAAATAGTAGAATAAGATAAATGTCAAGTTTTATAAGAGTAAGAACGGTCATGACTGAGGTGCATATTTTATAAAGGTACATTTGGTGTAAGTCTGTGTTAATGTAACCAGTGAGTCAGTTGTCCTGGCAGGATTTGGGAGATCATCTCATAACTGAGCCACAGGGATGCAGATGTTTCATGAGTTGAAAAGGACATCTTTTGTGCAGAGAGAGTGAGAAGCCATGTGGCCAGACATAGTCGATCGGAGCAGCTGTATTGAGGTTTATGGTTTGATAATGGCTTGTTTGTAACAGCAGTTGAAGCAATTAAATTGTAGGGCTAAAACTGTATCTAGAATTAGATTCTTGATGCCTGGTGGTCATGGATGATTGGTACTAAAAAACACAGCAGACCATGTCCACAAAAACCTGCAGTGGATAGTCTCTGTTATATGTATTGCATATGCATAATACAGTAGGCCTACAAACTATTGCTTCTTTTTCACAAGGGCCCTTTTTTGAGAAATGATGGATTGTATTGGTGTAGGTTTCACATCAGACAATCAGAAAACACCTTTGTGTGGTTAAAGAATGAAGACAACAGCTGTAAAACTCTTTCCTTACATTTTTGTTTACCTTGCTATTTATACAGCAAATTATCGACAATATTTTGTAAGGCTGTGCTATATATGCGATGACAGTCAGCTGGGTTAGGACTCATGGGTCAAGAGCTTTCCCAGAATCCTTTAATGACACACACATACTAGGCTGTTATTGATTTCCATCAAGGAGCACAAAATCAATGTGAGAGAGATATCCTCAGGTACCCGGTTTCTTTGATGTTCCTACAATGCTTTGTTCCATAAATAAGCACTTTTTTAAGTGCATGTTTTTTAGTAATATGTAGGCTGCAAATGATGTACATTGGGAATTTGAGTTTGCATCTATCCTTCTTTTCTTATTACTGAATATTCTTCAAACGTACAATGTTTTTAGGCAGAATATTTCGAATCTGGATGCTATTTGTTGGGTTAGGTCCTGTGGGACTGGCTTGAGCTTGTTGCCAGTCCGAGAACCAATGCCATATTCACTGCACACGACCTAAAGGTCAGAAATGTCATTCATTTCTCACTCTGTTTGAGTACAAGTCCATGTGCAAAGACCCTCTACATGATTCTTTGCATTCACAGCTCAAGAGGAATCTTGATGAACTCACTTGTAATAAAGCTTAGCAACGGCAATTGGCAACACATTGTCCCTGTCTTTGATGGCAGCAGCACAACAGTGTGAAAGGATGCAATTAAGAAGCGGTTATTCATAATGCATAATTGAGGTTTCAAGGGTAAGGTAATGAAGGTCAAAAGTTTAACGCTACAAGCTTTCACAGAGCTGATGTGAACTTGTTCAAAGAAAGAGTCTTTGATGGTTCACTCAGACTTCCATTACAAACTGTTGCATTTTATAAAGTCTTGCAGTTCTACCAATTATGCTTGTGCTGCAGACAATAGAGAACCTGCTTTTAGACGATAGGTTATTCAGGGCTAGATCACTGTGCTTAGATTTGGCTTTAGGGAGTTTGGTTAATAGCAATGAATACTTTACTCTCTGAATCACTCTCTGCTGTGTTTTACCCTGAAGTAAAATATAAAAGGAATCTAATTACCTAATTACAAAACACACTTATAGGGGAAGTGTATCATTTCTTTCAGTGTTAAAATTGTCTGGATCTATTCACTTATTCCAAAATAATTGCAGTTCATACATACAAAGACTTGGCAGCACCTTTTCTGTGATGAACATGTTTTTAATTCCTGACTTCATACTGATTTTGATATTTTTGTAGCATAAAGTCTAGATTGTCTTTATATCATAAAAAAACATTAAAAGAACGTACCATAACTAATAACCAATAAACTGTGAAAGTGACAAAAAATGCTGAAAAACTGTAAAAAGAAAAAAGTGCTTCTTTTTTCTGGCAAATCAAAGCTCAAGTTATGTGATGCTGTGATGTGATGACATGCAAAAATTAAAAAGGACTCATGCAGACCCTGTGTATCAAGATCAAACTCTTAAGATATCAGATACTTTGACATTTTCATGACAAGGCAATATTTCAGGTTGCAAAGTGTCATGTGGTGTGACTCTCCAAAAATGTAATGATTTTAATAATGTAATTTAATTTATAAATTCAGAATTCATATTTGTAAAAAATAATAATAATAATAAAAATTAAGTTGAAAAATATTTTTAATGAATACATGTACAATTGTGTATTAAAGACAGGATTAATGTCATTGCTTTTTAGATGATTGTTGCACTACATTTTCAGAGTCTGTACTTTTCTTGGAAACTCTATAGAATATATGGTACCAACATGAATGCAAAGAGTACTTTTCTTAAAAAATAAAATAAAAACTTTGCACATGTTTCAAACTAGTTTTTTTCTCTCTCATTTTCTTTATGTTTGTGATCGATCCAACGACCAGTAAGCCATTTGTAGCTTGATTCCCCAACCTAAGGCAGACATTTAGTGTTTGGGAGGCCTGTTTGAAAACAGTCATTATTCCTGCAATTATGTTTGGTGATGCCCGTGGCACTGGAAAGGCACACTTCACCTTCCCGTAACCAGTACAGGGCAATGATCCTTTCTCAGGGAGGTGGAGAGGGTTATTAGTGAAGTGGATGCAGGAGCACTTGAGTAGCAAATTTTTTAATTAAGAGGGCTTGCTGTCATGTCAGGACTTTGAAACAGCAACCTAAATAGCAATTGGCAGAAATCTATTCCTGACTGAAACATCACATCATAGCCAGAATCGGAGGAACATTTGTAGAGTTATCCAAGCGTATGCTGGAAAGATGATTTTAAAGCCAACTGTGCCTACTTGCACTCCCTGCTTCGTCCACAAACACCACAATCAATGAAAAGCACCCACATGCATACACAGAAGCAATTTTATCCTTTCATGATCACATCATGCTGTCTGCAAGGAGGTGTTATTGCTAAGCAATGACCTGCCACATACTGAGTTACGTAAAGCTACTGGACACAGCATGCGAGAAATGATTGCCTTATCATCAGTAAATCTTTCTGGACGAATCCTCACACCGGTTCTAGTACACTAATGGACGTCCACCACAGTAGCAGCTAACAGCAGGAAATTACAAAGTTAATATCAGCAAAGGTGTGCAATAAGTGCAAAAGAGACATTATGTCAATACACTTTTTTAACAGCCTTGTTCCCTGCGCTGTAGTAATAATCAGTGAGTTGTTTAGAAAAGCAGATTCCAAAATATTTTTTGCCATGTTGGAAAGGGGATTTCATGGGCATTAATCTTTCATACTGACCATGAAATGGTATTTTGCATTTTTCAGGCCAGCTGGTACAAAATAGCTGTTTAGGTAAATCATTAGTGGCCATGCTGGCTATTGCCGTTTCAAGCCCAAAACTATAGATACGTATAGAAATCAGTCACACAAGCACCACAGGTGTATTCATTAGTGTTCTTGTTTTGCTGAAGTCATGGCAGTCCTTTGAACCATTTGTGGAAAAGTTATGAAAACTTGCACAATTGATGGTAAGTGTAAATTTATCTTGTAGTGCCACCAGCACCTTAAATTTGGACTTATATTTATGCTAAACCTTTATGAACCATAAGGACAAGCTGAAGTAGACTGAAGTAGGCTATATTTCCATAACACTTTAGCATATTGAGACAAAACATCAAGCATCACAAGATTGGTGACATTCAGTACAGTGAATCCATACAGCCATTAGCGTATTGTTATGAAAATTGATATTTGTCATCACCACCATGCCCAGTAGGAGTTTAAGACATTTGGAGATTATCTAGTGGACAAAACATGTAAATATATGCTTCTAATTTTTGATATAGTATGGTTTGCCCTATGACAAATCCACAATTTTTATTTTTATTGCATAAATTGTTTTAGCCAATTGCTTGCTGTTTGCCCAACTGGAACGGAACTACTGAAAAACTAACCTGGGTGGTTGACTTTTTCAGTACTGTAGAGAAAAGTCTGAATTTTGGTTCTATAGGTGAAAGTAGGGGGTGTTGCTCTCTTCATAAATGGATATAACAAAAAAGTAGTGGGGCTTGACAACTTGGTGGTGCTATACCAGGGGAAAAGATGAAATTGTCTTTAACTCTGGAATCCAATTCACTTCAAAATTGGCATGCAGTGCCTTATCTGTAACAATTTACATGAAGACAGTTGTGTATCTTGAGAAACATGACCACATTAGCTGATCACAGTTCAGCAGTTATTAGAAAAGGTTAACTAAAGCCAAATCAGAACAAAATGTGGCAGACATATTTGCCTCTTGGGCTGAAAAAAGAAACAGCTCAGGCACCATGGGTGATGCTGCCATTGTTCATACACATATGTCTTTGATGTCTTTAGATGCTTTAGAACTTGATATATAGCCTACCATTATAATAATCCCCAGACATATCAATTTCATCACCGGAATGATATGTTCAACCAGTATTTTTGCTGTTGGTGTGCTTGGCCATAATTGCTGCCTGCAGCTATGTTATTAAAATATTTTTGTTCCTATGAAATTGGAATTATGTAGCTTTGTTTTAATATTTGCATATTTCAGACAAACAGCACAGGTGATTTTGACTCAGAGCATCATACATCTGATGAGATGAGACAATCTGTTTCTCAGTCAAACTGTACCTGTCCCAAAAACATTGAGACTTATGCTTTTTTTCCCTTCATATTTTAATCTGGGTGAATTTATGTTTAGGAATATTTCACATATGAGTACATCATGGAATTTAGGCGTAAACTGCGAATGTACTGCAAACTTTTTGTGAATTGCAAATGTATATCTCACTGAAACTTTATTTTTTGTATATCTCATAATCATTTCATGATTCATCTTTATACTTTTATTTATCATAATTTGGACTATTTCTCGTAATTGTCACTGCTCATAATTGCAACTTTATTATCATAATTGCTACTTTATGTATTACAATGTGACATAATTGTCTCACAATTACCTGTTTCAAAATGGGCTTCCATACTTAAAAGACACATAAATACTCATATCACTTATATCAGTGAGTGTCAGAAAATCAGTCAGGTTTGTTGGGGTTACTTTTGTTATCAGCCAACTGTAGAGTAACCTTTTTTTTTTTTTTTTTACACACCAAAGCCACATTTTACTCTCATTTGTTGTGTGGTGAAGGATAATTTTGGACTGTGTTTAGAGGTTTTCATAAGTAGCAGGCTATTCACGTAACTAGAAGAAATCAATCCCACCTGAAATGTATAACAGGTGGCATTGAGGACCAGAGAATCAGGCCTCCTGCTGTTCAGTCTGGATGTTGAATGATGTAGGTTTTTGGTTTTTAAATGGCTGGAGGCTGCGACAGTGCATTGCAATCATATGGTTTATTGTTCGCTCGTGGGTCTGAGAGAGGAATAGGGCAGAAGGATAAATTCACATCACTCAGCTTTCTGCTTCACTGAACTCCCATCTGTTATCACCACAGGGTAAGAAGATGGCAAAACAGACATTTCTTGAGATAGTGGCACAGAAAAGAGAGAAACTGAAGAGCCTGGTTGAGATGATTCAGTGCAAGCCTTTATTTCTGCCATAATAATTGCTAAAGTATGTCTGAGCGGCATCTTTGCATTGATTTCTTTGCATTGCATTGACTTTCTTGCAAAAGTTTTGGTGTGAGATTATGAGTGTTTTTGCTGTTTTATCTCTGTCTGGCAAGCTTTCAGACCAGGACCAACAAATGTCAGAACAGTTTCTATCTGCAGGAGACCTTTCATAACCACTCCAACAGCCATTAAAGCCATTACATTTCATACAATTGTTACATGGCATGACAAATATTGTATTACATACTGCCTGTTTTGCACAGTTCTATGGAAGCCCATTCCAGCCACAGAATAAAAAACTAAAAATGGTAATTGTGAATTTGTATCTCACAATTTAGATGTTTTTCTCACAATTCTAAGAAAAAAAAGTCAGAATACTGTTTACTGTAAACAAAAAGTAGATAATGTGGAAAAATTATATCAAAATTTAAGATGAATAGTGCAAAAAAAGTGTTAAAATCATCCCAAATGCCTGTTTTCGCTCTTTAACTGCAGTTTTCTGTCTATTTTCTTCTTCAATCTCTGGAGCCTGCAGATACTACATCTCATTGCCTGCAATAGATCTCACAATGCATGACATAAGAAACCCAAGTGCAGCATTGTGAGAACAAAACAGACAAAAGTAACAAAACAAATGACAATCCCCAAACTGAGAAAACTAAAACTCCCAACTGAGCTGTGCTGAGTTAAACTACAAGTTACATTCAACACTTGACAAGAGACACATGAGGGCTGTTTATATGAAATGACTAAACAAGGAACCTGGAAACAATTGGGGAGAAATCATAAACACAGATATGACAAGACAATACAACCAAACTTCAAAACAAAGGTCCTGATATAAACAGAAAAAGAAACATGTGACATTATTACACAATCCTGCTGACTGTTGTATTGTTATGGATTCAATAATAAATGACTTAACTAAAGAAGCATGAAATATACTTTTAAATATGATATGTGTATGTGTAAGTCTTTGTGTGTGTGTGTGTGTGTGTGAGAGAGAGAGAGAGAGAGAGAGAGAGAGAGAGCAAGAAAGAGAAGACACATTTCACACAGTAAACAGGATGTAAATTTGATTTAATATTAATGAAAGAGTATTCTGATGATCTGCAGAAAACCTTTAATATAATTTTAATCTGTGACTCCTATAATGCTTAGTGGATAACTTTTCTGATGACACACACGTTTTAACATCCTATGCACACACACACACACACACACACACTAGTAATTCAGTACAGTAAAACACACACTTTTACTTGATACTGCCCCAATAAAAGCAAACTGTGCAGATTAAACCATAACTCAGCTTCCATAATTGTATATTGTGACATGATGTGGGTGTGGTAGACAAAAATGTGTTGGTAGAGCAGGTAAATCTTATACAAAGTTAAGATAAACGGCAAAAATAAATCCAGATTGCCAGTATTAGGCACTAAGAAGAGATTAAATTCTTAAAACCTGGATCTATAATCCATTTGATTCACTCAGCGGTACTATCAGACATTTATAATGAGTTGGGTGTTTTTCAAAACTCATTTAAACGAACAGCACCAGCTAATGATAATGAAATGCTCTAGTAGAGCAGGAGAGAAATGTAGGTGTAATTATTTCATTTCCTGCTTTCGAAGCATACATTAGGATAAGTGGAAATTAAATGGCAATATTTGAAGGAAGCATTGATCTAAGCATTCGAAAGAGTTGAAATTGTTATCCCATGAATAGGATGCGACGTCCAAGGGATGACGCTTTTAAGCGTTTTGTTTATGATGATGGAATAAATAGGCACAGATATACTCCACAAAAACACACGTCAAAGGACAAACCCCAAAGCTGTGAGTTTATCTTCATGTTTTCCATGTTTCATTCTTTCTTTTGAAAGGGTAACCCCGCCGGGTTCACTCAGCTATTTATAGAAGACTATGATGAAAAGGCTCAGGGCAAAAAATATTTTCTTCTATCTCGGTGTTCCACTAATACTGCTCTGATTGCACTAACCGCTATCTGACGAGAGACGTGATTGTGATCTGCCTTCCTGTGTGGCCCTATAAAGACCAGAGGCTTTGGTGTTTTATCACCCCCTGTCTTGTATCATTTCCCTGAAGCTCCACTCCCACTGCCAGAGACAGATACACCAAGGAAACAGGAAGACGAGCGAAGAAATCGGGACTGCAGCTAATGATCTTCCACAGAGTTTAAATGCCATCATTAGCAATGCAATGTGATGCAATTTTCTGACACCCTGCTGGCCGATTCCTCTGTGGAGAACAAATCGATTTTAACCTGACAGACTGAGGCTTTTTGTACCGCGCTGAGAGTTAGAGCCATAACAACTCAAGAAATAGATTGGAGTCGTGGTGTAATGTGTGCTGGCTGGATTCAACCGAGCTGCAATGGTGAAGTCAGCTGCTCAGCGTAGTTATCATTCCAGCTGCCGCAGAGAGATAACTTCAACTTCACAAAACAGTTCGAAGTGCTGTTGCACTCAGTGATACATATTAAAAATGACTCTGTACAAAAAAATTAAATAACATTCTGTATTTTGTCAAACTGATGAATATGGCCAAGGAAGGAGTGTTGGCTCATAAGGTTGTAATAATATTCTAATTTAAATGATTAAATGTACTGTATTCATTTTACTGGAGTGCAAAATGAATTGCTGTGGACTGTAGGCCAGTGATAAAACAAAACAAAACAAAAACCCAAATAAACAATATATTGACTTCTAAAGCCACTTTTTTCTGCAACAATAATGTCTTTTGAATTATCAGTGAGTATATTAATAATATGGTCAATTTCCTTAATTTGATAAATTAATTCATTATTATATAATTATTTAATTAAAAATGAAATGCATACAAAATTATATTTCAATTTATATATTTTTTATGTATAACTGATACAGTACTGATAATCTGGTAACACTTTAAGGTTCCATTTGTTAATTACATTAGTTATTACAATAAAAATACTTCTAAAGCATTTATTAATCTAAGTTAATGCTGATTTCAACATTTACTAATACATTATCACTATTTAATGTATGCATCATACATTATTTACTAATACAAAATCAAAAGTTGTATCTGTTAACATTAGTTAATGAACCTGAGGTAACATGAACTAACAATGTTGTATTTTTATTAACACGGATTAATAAATATTGTAGCAAACTGCCCATTGTTAATTAATATTATTTAATGCAGTAACTAATTTCAACTAATGGGACATTATTGTAAAGTGCTACCGATAATCTTTATGCTTAAGTGTCTGATAATAGATTTGCAGAACAGATTTGTATTTATTAGTAATTATAGATTGCAATAATAATAGTAATAGGAATTATAAATAGGCATTTAAAATGTAGTTTATTGGTACACCAGAAATATAATAAATGAAAGCAGAAAATAAGAATATTGCTTGTAAAACAGATTTATATTTATTAGTAATTATAGATTACAATAATAATAATAATAATAGGCATTATAAATAGGCATTTCAAATTTAATTTATTGGTACACCCAATATAAAATACAGTCAGGTCCATAAATATTGGGACATCGACACAATTCTAACATTTTTGGCTCTATACACCACCACAAATGAAACGAACAAGATGTGCTTTAACTGCAGACTGTCAGCTTTAATTTGAGGGTATTTACATCCAAATCAGGTGAACGGTGTAGGAATTACAACAGTTTGCATATGTGCCTCCCACTTGTTAAGGGACCAAAAGTAATGGGACAGAATAATAATCATAAATCAAACTTTCACTTTTTAATACTTGGTTGCAAATCCTTTGCAGTCAATTACAGCCTGAAGTCTGGAACGCATAGACATCACCAGACGCTGGGTTTCATCCCTGGTGATGCTGTGCCAGGCCTCTACTGCAACCGTCTTCAGTTCCTGCTTGTTCTTGGGGCATTTTCCCTTCAGTTTTGTCTTCAGCAAGTGAAATGCATGCTCAATCGGATTCAGGTCAGGTGATTGACTTGGCCATTGCATAACAGTCCACTTCTTTCCCTTCAAAAACTCTTTGGTTGCTTTTGCAGTATGCTTTAGGTCATTGTCCATCTGCACTGTGAAGCGCCGTCCAATGAGCTCTGAAGCATTTGGCTGAATATGAGCAGATAATATTGCCCGAAACACTTCAGAATTCATCCTGCTGCTTTTGTCAGCAGTCACATCATCAATAAATACAAGAGAACCAGTTCCACTGGCAGCCATACATGCCCACGCCATGACACTACCACCACCATGCTTCACTGATGAGGTGGTATGCTTAGCATGAGCAGTTCCTTTCCTTCTCCATACTCTTCCCATCACTCTGGTACAAGTTGATCTTGGTCTCATCTGTCCATAGGATGTTGTTCCAGAACTGTGAAGGCTTTTTTAGATGTCGTTTGGCAAACTCTAATCTGGCCTTCCTGTTTTTGAGGCTCACCAATGGTTTACATCTTGTGGTGAACCCTCTGTATTCACTCTGGTGAAGTCTTCTCTTGATTGTTGACTTTGACACACATACACCTACCTCCTGGAGAGTGTTCTTGATCTGGCCAACTGTTGTGAAGGGTGTTTTCTTCACCAGGGAAAGAATTCTTCGGTCATCCACCACAGTTGTTTTCTGTGGTCTTCCGGGTCTTTTGGTGTTGCTGAGCTCACCGGTGCGTTCCTTCTTTTTAAGAATGTTCCAAACAGTTGTTTTGGCCACGCCTAATGTTTTTGCTATCTCTCTGATGGGTTTGTTTTGTTTTTTCAGCCTAATGATGGCTTGCTTCACTGATAGTGACAGCTCTTTGGATCTCATCTTGACAGTTGACAGCAACAGATTCCAAATGCAAATAGCACACTTGAAATGAACTCTGGACCTTTTATCTGCTCATTGTAATTGGGATAATGAGGGAATAACACACACCTGGCCATGGAACAGCTGAGAAGCCAATTGTCCCATTACTTTTGGTCCCTTAACAAGTGGGAGGCACATATGCAAACTGTTGTAATTCCTACACCGTTCACCTGATTTGGATGTAAATACCCTCAAAATAAAGCTGACAGTCTGCAGTTAAAGCACATCTTGTTCGTTTCATTTGAAATCCATTGTGGTGGTGTATAGAGCCAAAAATGTTAGAATTGTGTCGATGTCCCAATATTTATGGACCTGACTGTAACTGACAGCAGAAAAATAAGTTACTTAAAAGTATTACTCGTAAAATATCTCAAAATATAAGTATGGTAAGGGTAAGAACGCAAGAAGAAAGAAGAAGAAGAAGAAGAAGAAGAAGATTAAACTGTATATCAGTCAACATAGCTCTGAACAAAGTATCACAACCTATAAAGTGATTTTGAGGAAAAAACATTTATAATGCTGTCTCAGATAAGAAGCATTAAATGAATAAAATGTCCATTATGAGTAATGCATTGGTAATGAGATCTGTTGTCTCTCTTTGTTGTAATGATTATCAGTCTGATGTGTTTTTAAATGACAAGCTGAGGCAGAAGAATGAGATCGAATCCTATTAGCAGACTGTTTTAATGGACTTCTTGTTTATGAGGTGTCTGATGCAAATGAAGAGAAGCTGTTAGATGAGGTTGCTCTAGGCGGATCTTTAGCTGGATCAGACAGGAGAGAGACTCATTATAAGACATTCTGTCTGATTTACCGCTGTCTGCCCATCGGCTAACACCAGCTCACCCCGTGCATGGCTGACTGTTTACATCTGTGTTATATATGTCTGCCCGTGTGAATTTATGTGCAAGCGTGACTGCGTGCTGCTTGATTGGGTTCTCTTTTGGGCACTATGTGAGGCCATTACCGAAATGAGGATATGCATATTAAATGTAGATATATTCAGAGGTAGGGCCTAACTTTGGTATGCATGAAATTAAAACTATTAACTTTTTTTCTGTTAATAATGGACAAAATGCACATAGCACATAGTATGGTAGGTTACACACCACCATTTCTGCTTTCTCTTGAATGACTGGTTACTCAAGCCATAATTGATGCACTTCACAAAGCATCTGGAGGTGTGGTTTAGCAAAGGAGGGGAAAGTACAGTTACCTATTTATTCCTTTGAGAAAAAAATACATCCTATGAGAAAAGAGAACTTGCTAATAAAATTGAGTATTTTGGTAAAAGAAAAAAATCTTAAAAGTTGTTTTTAGCAATAAAATAATAAAATAAAATAATGGTAACATCAGTGTAAATGTGCATGTCTGCATCAGACCTTTTTTTTCAGAGGTAACACAGTAAAATAATTTAGTCTTATGGGATTGCTTTAAGTCTGTAAACATTTTTACCAGTATTTTGAATTATGCATTGCATTGTGTTGTGTTTTAAGGTTGAAGGAAAAATGTACTGGTAATTTTCTGCTGGGACATTATCTATTTTTTTATTTTTTTTTACACAGTGTATAAGACTTTTACAGGCAATACATGCTAAAATAAATAATATGTTTAATATGTATATAGATCATCAGCACTCAGCAGCAAAACACACCATATTGTATTGATGATAAAATTAAAAATTGTTGGAGCGTAGCATTTCCCACTGTGACTTTGTGACACTTTCTCTCAAATATTTATCATTAAAACTCTCAGCTTTTGTTTAATAAAGTCACACCCACTTTTACTAACAAAGAGCAAAAAAATTAGTGTGAGGTGTTAGAAATTGTACCCTACCTATTAATGGGAAAAGAGAAGGGAGGAGGTCAATATCATTCGTGGCCCAACCTATTGAGCATATAAAAAATACTTTCTGCAACTCACTGAAACTGAACAAAATAATTTCTCCATTCTCAGATATTTTGATATTTAAAAGTATTAGATATTTAAAAATATTTTGACAAAAAGTATATCTCAAGTATATCATTTTTCAAATACTTTTTTTTTGTCATGGAAAAAAAGAAATAAATAATAAATGAAAACAAAATTTTTAGACATTTTATATTGTCCAACTCTACCAATCACTTAAATGATATTTAGAGATTTTATTAAGGTAGTATAGTTATTTATGTATAGATATTTACAAAGCCACTGATTTTATTTTATTTTGTTTATTTTATTTTCATTCGTTTATTTATTTGAGAGAGAGATTTTGAGTCTTACCACATTTTAATGCATTAAACTAATTTATGAATAAGGATTTCCTTGAACAGGAGTAGATTAGTTGTTGTGCTTCATTACCAGTAATTGAAAAAATACAAACACAAAGCCTATACCTGCTGTGTGCTAAAAATAAAAATAGAACCAAACAGAATACGAATAGAAGAAAAGAGGAAATAATTACGGCTCTGCGGGCTATTGAATACACACAATTCATTTTCATGGCTTCAGATATTATGTATTACGTAACATACACAATCAGGATGACACGATTTCAGCCGGTAGGTTTGCAGGTTGTATGGATGAGTGAATCAGGATGGATAGATGGACAAATCAAGAAAAATTTATCAACTGCACATTTGCTATCACATAAATATCATAGTCCATCAGAATTAGGCTGTCAATCACTATTCCATTCCTTAAATTGCCCCTTTAGATCACACACATTTCCTTAACATATTTGCTAAAAAATGCAAACACATTAGTATTTCGGGACATAACCCATTGAACATTTGCGAGCACAGTGCCTTGGTAAACATATGCTTTCCTCTTGGAGCGGAAAGTTAAATTGATTGCAAATATGTTGTGGTTGACAAATGACAAATGCAATCCAGGTTTTGCAACATTCTGCCTGAATAGCACACATTATTGATTAGACACACAGGCAGGGACGGAGATTGTTTATTGTAGAAATGAACAGGCGCAGATGCACAGAGATCAAGACATCACACAGATGCAGGTGAAAGGGGATCACGCGCTGATTGCTCTCCCAGTTTCTGATTAGCAGCCGCTCTTACGAGTCAGTAAGTGTTGCTGCTAGATTGCATAAGGATATCCACCATCTGTTGATTGATTATATCTTATATCTATAACTATTTAAAAATTTTAACAAAGGTAGGTTGAGTGACAGTTTCTCTAATAGTATCTAGTGAATGAGAGTCATGGTGTCTGGGCAATACAACAATAGTTTGAGGGGTGTTATCTAACCAAAGGTGATGTTGTATTCCAGAGGATTTTTTCCTCTGGAAATTTTCAGGACAGGTGACTTTCCTAGTACATGCAAATTAGTCTCACATGGCTATCCTCCAACAAACAAAACCAATCAAATAATTTTCCAGTCCCCTGTAGATACAATGAAACTGCTCAACTTTTATTTTCTGGTCACTTTTTCTTTTACTTTCAACAGGAGATGTTAGGCAGAATATCAAAGCTGCTCTTCCTGACAGCATATATATAAATTGCATTCCACTCTTCTTGTATGGAAAAATATTCAATAGATTTTTCTGATTCATTACCGACTGTTTAGGTATAATGTGTTAATGGTCTGTTTGTGACCCTGGACCACCAAACCAGTCTTAAGTAAAACTTTTATATTTGTAGCAATAGCCAAAAATACATTGTATGGGCCAAAATGATCCATTTTTCTTTTGTGCCAAAAATCATTAGGATATTAAGTAAAGATCATGTTCCATGAAGATATTTTGTAAATTTCCTACTGTAAATATATCAAAAGTTAATTTTTGATTAGTAATATGCATTGCTAAGAACTTCATTTGGATAAATTTAAAGGCGATTTTCTCAATATTTTGAGTTGTATCGGCCAAATATTGTCCTATATCCTAACAAACCATGCGTCAATAGAAAGCTTATTTATTCAGCTTTCAGATGATGTATAAACCTCAGTTTCAAAAAATTGACCCTTATGACTGGTTTTGTGGTCCAGGGTCACATTTTTGTTGCCTATTTTTGTTGAAAGAAAACATTTATACTTCTTAATATATTTTTTTCCTTTGTTTATTTTTGTTGTCTCCTTTTTGATGTAGGCTAGTGGCATATAATATATTAGATTGTGCATCTGCAGCTATATTGTGCATTACCACAGTTTTGGTCACTATATGCAAGCAAAATTTATGTTCCCCAACTTTATGTTTTTACATTTTTAAATCCCCAACTTTAAATTTATGTTGCATTTTGACTCCACAACTTGATTCTTATTCTGTTGAAAATGAGGAATCTAGTGGCAGGGATGTATCTGGTAAAGAGGAATTGTTGAGCAGGAGTTCTCATTTTGTTAGTGTGTGATATAACACGAGGCAATTTGAAGTTTTGCTGAGGATTCGCTGTGGTTGTGTATCAGTGTAGATCATGTTATAGAGCAGCAATTTTCTCTCTACAGTCTCTGCTCTCCGTTCCAGTGATATAACAAAATAAAACGCTTACAAATCCACCACACTCCTGGTACACATCCACAGACAATCAGCTGAAAAAAAAAATCTAATTTTGTGATCCACAGAGGAAATAAAATATATGTTCAGAACAACTTGAAGGTGAGTAAATGATGCATTTTTATTTTTTATTTTTGGGAGGATCCCTTTTCAGACCAACAAGTAACCAACTCGCAACATTTTGAACTGCGTTAAGTAAAGTATTTCACATTTTATTTCTTCTCATCCTGTCTTTATTTGCAAACCCCACATATCCCAGGATGGCAAACAACCCATCTCATTTTTCAACACAGACATAAGCTATTTCCTGTGAAAGTGCAAGACTTACAATTCAACAACGAAGTGCAGTAATTGGAAAAACTATTTGTGCTACAAACCAATGTGTTTATGATTTCTGTAATAAATTAAAATAACAACAGATATCAATAACGGTGGTGCCTGCTCTTAATAAGGTGGATAATAGCCTGCTTGATTGGTGATGTATCAGCATGCTCCTGTCTAGATGGACATCTTTGACCTTTGCTTCGTCCTGCTTCTTACTGTTTACATCATGAGTGCTACGTTTTTTTATTTTAATTTTTTTTTATTATTAACAGACAAAAACACAATAATACAAAGGGTTAAACCATATAAATGTACAATAATCAAAACAAAACAATAAAAAAACAATAATGCTGCGTTTTTAAGACGTGTCCAGAATTTGACTGAATGGTTCCTGAGTTCTCCTTTTGTGTTTCCACAGAAGAAACATGAGGTGTGCAAACGATGACAAAATTGAATAAGCTAACGTTACTTTCAACAGTCGATTTTGTACAGTTTCAGTGATTGGTCTTTACGGTGTGCGGTCCCTTTAAGGCAGAGAGCACGTCGTACATTCCTATCTTATTGGAAAAAAGCGGCGTTTTAAATGCCCGGTTGACGTCATTAAACTTTTTAAGCGGCTGGAGTGCGCGCGGAGGGAAAGGCACACACGCGCGCGCTTTTCCAGCCACTAGCTGCAGATGCGACTGGACGGGCTCAGGTTTGCGGGGAATAACTACAAAATCAACATTCCTTGTAAGAGAACTTCCCTTTCTTTAAATAGATTGTTACTGCGGTAAATATATGGTTAAAGACCTTTTATTATAGGACTGTTTCAAAGATAAAAAGTAGTTTGCTTGAGTGTGAATCTGTTGCTTGCTGTGGTTTACGCGTTACATTTATTCTGCAACTATACTGCTATTTTACTTGTGTTATAGATAACAAAGGGAAGCATTCACAATGGAATTAGCTTTTCTGATGTTTTTTGTGCTAAAAGATTTTCATTTACTGTATAAGAAGAATGACAGGTGCATTAGTGAATCTGATCGCCGTGTTATAAAGTTAGTTCTGTTGTTTAGTTCACTCGGCTTAACTGTTCCGTGGTTTCAGCACTGTTCTGCTGTGCATTAGCCAAATGCATTGACCCAGAGCTCAGCCACCGACCCCAGCAGTGACACAGACAGAATAATGTTCATAATGATATTGCTGACTCCGTGCCCCTCGCCGTTTGCTGCCCTTGACAGAGGAAAACGAGAGAACAGCATAATGACATTCTGACATTCTCAGGCAAGCTGCTGTTGTTGTGCTTTAATATCTGAGGCTACCAGACTCTTCCCACAGACTGTAAATCCATTTGCTTCTCAGAATGATTTCAGTCAAATGTGAACTTGCTGAATAAATGCACCTTTATGCTCCTCATGTAATTTAATGTAAAATGAAATTTCATGATTAATCCAGCTATAGCCTACTAACATTAAAAGAGCGGTTAATGCAGAATTAAAGTCAGCCCATTTACAGACCCTATGTTGTTCCAAACCTATGACTGGAACTCAAAGGAGATGTTTTGAAAAATGAACAACGGAAGCTGCTCCTTTCCATACAACAAAAGCATTCCAGTAGCTCCCTATCTCTATAAAAGCAGTTCATATAGCAATATTACTAGCCTTCTGAAGCCATACCATACAGTAACTTTGTATGCAGTTCTAATTACCAAAAATCTATCCCTGCTACATCTCTCAAATCTCATTCACACTTCCATAATATTAAACCATAGGATCAGTCAAGAGACATATTAATAACATTAACCATTTGACATTAACATTAGCCATTTATGACAGCTTTCACATTGGCCCAGAGAGACATGCTGCCACTAGTTACTGGAGCAGCGTTTCAAGCACATATGTTTATTTTATATCATGGATTATGCATTATTTAAGATTATTTAATGTGCCATCAAAACTCCATCTGGGGAACATTCAAACTATTTACAACATAAAATGGTTAAACCTATAGGGTTATGCAATTCTATGGAAGACTTTTAGTGAATAACTTCAGGCTTTTCCCCACGTAAATCTCTAACTGAAAGACATAATGGCTTCGGAACAGATGGAATGCTACTATTACGTTCATGGTACTTTTTTGGAGCTTGATAGCTACAGGTCACTGTTGTGCGTCATTTTCAGTTTGTAAAATGTCTTGTTTTGTGTTTCACTGAAAATAGAAAATCATATGGATTTCAAACACCATAAGGCTGAATAAATTTAACTGTTCCTTTATTTTGCTAAGATCGTTCGTGAGGATGAATATATTTTTGTCATAATTCTTGAAGAACCATGTGTCATTTACTTAAGCAAGACATTTACATAAGGCTTTGAATGCAATTTAATGGAATAATTAACAGGACAAGTGAAAATCGTTTTTAAATAACACTGATCAGCAGGTGTCATTCAATCAAACTGTTATTAAAACCTCACAAATCGTATAATCTTCAGATTACACCAGTGTCTCACATTTCCTGAACATGAGATTATTTTATTCCAAGTGAAGTTAGTAAAAAGCATGAGCCCTGCCAGAATCACATGCTGCAATGTCTGTTTCTACAAAAACTGATGCTGTAATGTAATGACAACATGATCCACACCAAATATTTTGATAACATTCCCATGTTTGGCAGGACTTAAAATCTACTCATGATCATTGCTGTCAATAATGGATTGGACTTGCTTGATTTTATGATTTGACAGTAAAATAGTGTTGTACTGGACTTGCGTGGTACTGTATGGCTCCAGTGCCAGTCTTGGGTTCTGTTCTTGTCTGGGCCATGTGGGACTGGGTTTTGCCATGGGGTTTGGACTCTAGTGGGTTTATAGATTGGAAGACAGGTGTGATGGCCTTCACAGAATGCTTTTCCAGTGGTAACTTGATTGCTTTTGTCTTAGGAGACTTGATATGAACACTGGCTGCTGATTACTTCCTGATGTTACAGGCCAAAAGGAAGCAAAACTCACACTTTTTGAACATTCTTGTATATAGGAGCCTCTTCAGCATCTTCAGTAAGACTGGGTTTAGGAGTATGCGGTCAACAAATAAGATACAGGAATAATTTGAGAAAGTTGTCACTATAAGTAAACCGTTTTATGTTGATTTTCCCTGAACTTTGCAGCAAAAAAAATTGTATTTTACTGAGTTGTGAGTCTGACTCAAGTGCATGTGATAAATGTAAACTGAATGGGAGCAAAATAATGCCAAGACAAAATGTTTTTTCCTTGTGTTCTCTTCACGAATTCACGAACTGATGACTCATAAGAGCTAGTTCTTTTAATGAATCAGTTTAACTAAATGAACTGAACTAAACCCTTCAGAGCAGTTATTGAAAAAAAAAACTTACTCACTGAAGTCAGCACCATTACAAGCTACGTTTACATGCAATCAATTAATGTTTATAATTGCATTTATGGCTCAATCAGATTGAAAAGCCATCATGTAAACACCTCGGTTAACCATATAAAGTTATCAAATAGAAATTTAAATATTACCATAAATGACAGATGAGGCAGGGAGTGTTGTTTTTGGCAATGCGGCTGACTCAGACATTACAGTTCAGCTTTAATCAGTGATTTATATGGAAGCCCTACAACAAAAACTTTACTGTGACAGTAAAAAATTAGTGATAATAACAAGACGTAAAGTGATTAGACAGCTTTTAACCCTGCAGGCACACGCTCATTCAGTTTTGATAAAGTACACCTCAAATGAGATGTAATTTGAATAGCAAATAAGCTGCAAAGTTTTTGTCTAGAGAGATCTGATCCTCTGAATTTATCCTAGTTTTGGTTGTTTTACTTTCACATTAGTTCCTTAGTGCACAGGGAAGTATTATTTATTGTGTTTGCCAGCAAGTTTTACCCAGAGCAAATTAGCAACATGTCCTTAGTTGCCCGATAGAAACCTCCTACCAAGGAATACTAATTTAGTAAAAGTTGAGTGTTATTTCCCTGGAAAGTACAGCTTTTATCACCACGCGTTTTGCAACTTGCATGCAAATTGAAAGTATGAAAATATTTTAAAAGATGGCACACAAATTCAATCTAAACAGATGTTTCTGACATTATGATCTGCAGAAGCACACAAAATACCGTTCACATTTTAAACTCTGCTCTTGTTCTCCAGACATTGATTAGTAACTCAGAAAAATCTATCTGTCTCTTAGCTGTAATTGGCAACAACACGTTTGCATTCACAAACAGCATTCGACATACGCACAAAAGAAACGAACATGTACAACACAAAGACTGAATGCTGAGAGGGTCCATAGGCCTCCCATTCAAAACATCCAGACAGAGATAATCACTCAACGCCGTCTGATGCTTCATTTCCTGTCAGTGAATCAACATCTGACTGCGTGTCTACGTGCTGTCTCTTCCAAATTAGATTTGAGTTTTTTGAGCTGTAAATTGTAATTGACTGGAGCAGGTGCTGCATGAGTCTAATGGGTTGTCCATTTGATTTCACTGAAGCGTAGAGACCAATAGACTTCTGTTTAAACTGACAATGTGAATTTTGAGTGAAGCAACAGTTTTCCAGCTTTTGTATGAGGAACAGGCCCATGCCTGATAATTTAGCACACAAATCCTATGATCCTTTACAAATCTGCCCTCAGCGTGGTGCGGTATCGATCTAAAAATAAATGAGTAAACAAGTTATGACCGATTCTTCATTTTTATTTGCCTGCTTAATGCCATTTTGTTATCAGGAATGTTAGTATTGATTCATCAGGGTAGTGCAACGTGACTCATTTACCCCCACAGTCATTATAATAATAAAAGAAACCAATCATGTGTGATTTGTCAATATGAATGTAACTATAATTATATGTATGAAGTGGGGTGCTGGACAAAAAAAAAACCTGTAAAAAAAATCTCCAATTGAAACTGAAAAAATAATGTTTTAAAATGGGTTTCCAGAGCGCTTCCTTGGCTGTCATTGGCTGGACAAGCAAATTGTCCCGCCCCAAACTAGCCAGTCTTGCTATATTAGGTTGGTCAGGATTCTCAAACAAACAGTGCTTTATAGTCGCTTTGTCATTTTTCAAGGAAATCGACCTACGAATGTCCTACTTATAGTTAGGCTGGAATGGGAGAAAGTATTTTAATAAAGAAAAAAACTACAAATTTAAGCTTTAAAAGAGAGATCTATCTCAAATTATTCCAATTTGTTTTGACTTCTTGACTATACTCATAAAATCATCCTTGAACTTTAAGAGGCTAAAGAGGTTTTTTGAAACTACACTACAAAATGCAAAAAGTGTGTACTTTTGCAAACAGCATCTTTATTCCCTTTTTGACATCACTTTTACTCTATATCAACAGCATCATGGCATCTTCTGTGGAATTATGTTGATTTACTTACCCTGATGTTGTTCCAAATTTGTATGACTATCTTTCTTCTATGGCACACTAAAGGAGAAGTATTGAACAATGTACCAGTTAGTCTTTTTAAATGGTGTATGGAGGTCTGTGGCTTTCAAACTCCTAAATAACAAAAAGGACTACATAGTTGTCATAAAAGTAGTTCACATGACTTTTACATTGTATTTGAAGCCTTTTCAAGCTCAACAATAGCTTTGTCTGAGGAATGTCTTGTGTCAAGTAGCTGATCACGATGTTGCAAGTTTGAATACAAAGAAGTATGAATGACATATTAGAGTTACAGAAGAATGGAAGATTAACTACTGAGTATCAAATTAACTTTTTCACACAACAAGCCAATTTGTCTACCAATTTTTGGACTATTTAGTGGCCTTTCATTCAGAACTTAAACTAGCCAAAAACTATCAGAAATATTTAAAGGTGCCATAGAATGCATTGATACAATATTTTAAATTGTTCTCTGATATCTACATAGAAGGTATGTGGCTTAGGTAAGGGCAAAAAATCTCCAGAAACAGTTTTATATGTCCATTTACAACCCTAGGATTTCTCCCCAGAATGAAACGGTCTGTTATTGGCTTATTCGGAAGGGTCATGAATAACAATGTTGAGCTCTGCTCTGATTGGCTGTTTCACAGTGCTGCTCAATGTTGAGCTCTGCTCTGATTGGCTGTTTCACAGTGCGGCTCTGCTCTGATTGGCTGTTTCACAGTGCGGCTCATTTCAGTAGTTCACAGGAAGGAAACACAGGGAAAATATATATTTCAATACTTTCTCGTGCAGTTATATCGTTGGGTAATTATACAGTAAAAAAAATGTGGGCATCAGGGAGCCGCTATTAATATGCTGGGCATTGAAACTGTTTTCAAATGCACGATCGCGTTTTACTTTCACTTTCGATATTCACGATCCACGTACTCTGTTTATTCTATGGAGCGGCAGTACTTAACTGTTACCACACATTTTACAAGATCAGATGCTTGTCAGTGGTGCTCAGGATCTGTAAATCATTCATCATCATCCTCAGACATCTCTCTTTATTCTATTTATGTGGTAAGTGAAATCTTATGTACTGTAACAGGCTACAGCTAGCAAGAAGCTAACCATGTCCCTTTAGTGGCTCGCGTTATTTTATTAGAACGCGTTGTTTGCTTTCCATGCCTTTCTGAATACAGACACCAACCCGTACCTGCACATCACATCCCCTGCACAGCCTGGAACATAACATTTATTTCCACGATCTGCCATTTTCGCTGTTGTCCGCGCTTGTTTCTTCATGGCTGGTGGCTGCCCTAGAACATGGGCGGGTATATGCAAATGTCGATCGCTAATTATTAGTGATCCCGACTGTTACGTCACAGTCGGTGTTATGTTCTGATTCGCCTATTTTTCAGTGATCTTTTTTATTCACGAGATTTACATAAGAAGGAGGAAACAATGGTGTTTGAGGCTCACGGTATGTCATTTCCATGTACAGAACTCTTATTATTCAACTATGCCAAGGTAAAGACAGTTTTCCATTCTATGGCACCTTTAAGGATTTAAGGTCTTTGCACACTGAGTCCGAAATTTTAGTATGCATTTTTTCGTATTCATCATCGTCACGCACAAAACCCTGGCACACTGAGTCAAAATGTTTGCTACAGATGTGAAAAATGAAGAAAATCAAACCCAATCAGAATTTTTTTTATGATGGACGAAAGTTTCGGAGGCTGTGTGTAAACGTGATTGTCACAATGTGAGGTCGTATTATTTTTTTTTTACGTGCAAAAATATTCAGTGTGCAAAAACCCTTACAATGAATACTGTACTATGCAAATAAAAGAGTTGTGATATAAACTTAATCCTTCTTGTCGCAAAATTTTCTGTGACTTTACTTATAAAATGGCATTTTGTTGCAAACTCCAAATACAGACAAAATGAATACTAAAAATTAATGTTTGATGGTAAAAACGCTTATGCTTACCACATATGCTGTCAAATCATATAGTGATCAGCTGTTGCCTCACAAAGTTTCCTCACTCAGATAATGATAATGAAAATCATGCATGTAGCCACCTGTTAGCAACTGGCTTTTTTGAAACAACTGAAAGTTTTTGAAAAAATCATAAGTTGTTATTACTGATATATTTTATGTCATAAAATAAAATATGGAAATGTCTTAAGCTTGTTTTAACCACAGACCTTATTTCAGGGGGAAAAAAAACAACAACAAAAAAACATTGACTTCAGGTTGATGGATCTGGAAGTGTTAAAATGCTAACTTGTTTCTAGGGTTTGGCCTACAATAACGTCATCCCTGCAGCACTCTAATGGCTAGTGAGTTGGCTAGTGATTTCAGAATACTTCAAAATATAGTGCATTTTTGAGTCATATTAACTATGATTACAGTGCTTTTTTGTCATTCTTACTTTCCCTATGGAAAAGACTGGCCAGTCCATTAATTTTTTTTCATTCCTCTTTTAAAAGAAAGAGGAAGTCATAAGGGTTTGGAATGATATGAAAAGTAGTTAATGATTTTAATCCATTTGTTGTTTTCCTTAGGCATTCATTTATATATTTATTTAGTTTCAGAAATCGGTTATGAGAATAATATAAATCATTGTATTCACTCATCATTTTGGAATTGATTTGGGAGAGCACTACTGTGGTTTTTATGTACATGCTGATTAATTGACTTGTTATGATCGTTTAGCTGAAGACACAGAGATGCTGTGAGGATCAGTTTAATTACTTGTATGAAAAAGTCATTTGGATGTGATTCACACATCTGAATAAGGGAAAAGAGACAGATTTCATTACATCCTATTGTGCCTTAAGTGGTCTGAAGGACCTGCATCAGTCATTTTCCGTCTTCGTTCTTCCCTTTTCTGTGACCGATCCCATGACTGATCACACTGGAGTGAACAGCTGGTGTGGGCTGGATGGTTTCATGCATTTATTCTTTAGGAGGATGTGTTATGGCCCACCATGAATTTACTGTTATTTTGAGCAGTAGATTTATAATATTGTGATTGTGTTCCAGAAATGTCCCCAGTCCTGTCATAGAGCTGTCATTATAGCACTATAATTCTGTCACAGACTATGTGAAAGAAAGTTATTAAAGCCTGGTGCTCATGGTCACAACAAAATATACATGATTTATATACTGCTTTCTCTTCAGTGCTAATAAAGCATTTTGACACTCATGAACCCTCATCAAATTCTTGCATTGGCTTTCTGATGGCTAAATGTGACATGAATAAACATTATATATGACACAGTTGTTATTTTTGAGAATGCTTCTTAACCTTGTTCTTGAAGAAAGCATTTATTTTGTCTGTATGTGTTAATTAACTCATTTTCCTCTCAGTAAATTGGCAGAAATTTCTCTCCTCCTTTGAATCTTTGTTATTGTAGCAGTAGGATAGATTAAGAAATATCAATATAGCAGCTCTGGAATAAAATCGTCTTTTTGATGGTTATGGGTTGGTAGACAGATAGTAGATTAGCTTCTAAAAGCATTAGGGACAATGAAAGCCAAAGTATATTTTTGACACACTATACACAAATCCTTTTTTCAAATCTGATGTTTATGTATTCACTGTCCGCACTGTCATTTTGTGAGTGAAATCTGATCCGTTTGTTCAGTCAATATATGGTGTATGTACATGGGTTTCTAGTAACAATGGCAAGAGATTTTTTTCATACAACAACTGAGAGCTGTCAGTGTGGAAAGAGGAGGAGGAAGACTGGGAATTTGCCCCTGCCCTTGTATATCATGACAGCTCACTGCATTGCTGAACTCATGAAGTGCATGAAAGAACATAAGCAGCAGTGTTTTACACATATTAATGTTTACTGTGTTCAACTCATTCACTACTCACTAGGCAGTGAACATCACATAGTTCAATATATAAGGAAAAAGTGAGGAAAAATAAGTGTATTTGGACTGGGGCTGTCACGATTAATTGATTAAAAAACGCTCTGTTACAATTTATCCATTTCAAATACTCAAAAAATACCAGACATTGCATATTTTAATATCATAAGATGGCTTATTTTTTTCTTATCCAAATATTATTGCCCCATTGTTTTTTATTGTTTTCAAAGTGTTTTGGATCCCTTAAAATGCAAAGCATACAATGTTGTTGTTCACTTGATTCTATTTTTAATAGAGCTGCATGATTCTTTGAATGGATTATTTTTAAAAGATTGGTTTGAATGAATGATACAATGACTCACTCATAAATACTTCACTTGTTTCATTACTGAATGAATCAGTGTTTTTGAATGAATCTCTTGAATGGATGATTCAATGACAAATACATTTTTAACATACATTTTCATGTGTCGCCAACTAGTGGTGAAACAGTGTAATCAACAAACTGTATTTGAAGCACAAATTACTTTCAAAAGATGATCTTCTTTATTTTGATTGCTACCATTTTGTCAAAGGTTTAGACACAAATGAATCATTGTCATTTAGAAATAAGATTGTGTGGGTGTTTGAATCGAGATTGCGATCTTTTAACAATTAATTGTGCAGCTACCTGATTATTTGATTAATTGTCAAAATAATTGACCAGTTACTTGGTTACCACAACAAAGACGGTCCTAATTTGGACACAGCCTAGACAATATTGCGCTGTTACGTGATGATTTTGTTGTTGTTGATTTGCTGTTTGTACTACCAAAAACTAAATGGATTTGCATCAGAGTGTTTCCAAAAAATTATATTGTCTAAACAAAGCCTTAGAGTTCTAAAAATAGTACATCAAAAATGACCTTCCCTTAGGGCTGGGTGATATATTGAACGATATGATCATGTGCATCTCGTCAGTAAAGCCGGTTCTGTGATTAGCGGTAAATCTCCATCACCTGCTTTCAAATGGAGCAGCATTTAATACACGGAGCCATAGATTACTGACAAGCTACGCAATATCGAGTTCATTATCGCAGATGAATTGCCTTTGATAATGAACGCGACATTGTGCAGCTTGTCAGTGAACTACGGCTCTGTGTGTTAACTGCCGCTCCAT
>JAFVLL020002755.1:0-37929 GCA_021397915.2 Tor tambroides | reverse complement strand
ATTACGCTGAAATAAGATGCAAACAGAAATTACAGGGTTTGCTGCAGCTAGAGGGAGGAGGTTCCAGGCCTGTGACTTCACTGTAAAGTGATACCCTTTACATATTCTGAAGAGTAGCGTGCTGACAGCAGCAGAGCCTAGAAGGGGCACACACACACACACACACACACAACACACACACACACACACACACACACACACATTGACGCATGCTTTATAATGTACTGCATAGAGCAGTGCGTGTGTGTGTGTGTGTGTGTGTGTGTGAAAGTAGATTCAGAAGACGGGCACATTTGTAATGATGCACGGTGGTGAAACAAGGCTATCTGGATATAATCAGAGTCCTGCTCTGATGTTACGGTGCCTCCTTTCTCCAGTCTGTTTTTCTCTCCCCTTCTTTCTCTTACTTCACAGCAGCAACACCTATAACCACAGCTGTGGCTCCTTCCCTTTTCCCATCTTATGAAGTATCACATTTGCATTTCATTCATCAGTTTGCTAAGCATGAAGTGTAATGGTGCTATTAGCATTGCCTAATGTAATGATGCATGAACCAATAAATGATTTAATCATCAAAGAGCTGCATGCACTGTCAAAATAAATCAAATCTCTCTGGTCTATTCAGAATCTGCCACCAGTTTATGCTGCATGAGTCAGGAAGTACAGGAACCAGTACAATCAGGTTATGTGTGAAAGAAGGAAAGAAAGTGACATATAGGCTAAAACAATTGCTTTACTTGTTCAGAATCCCAAACTGAAAAAATAGTGGTTTAGAACAAGAGGGTCATTTTGGATTTGCTAGGGTGAAATTTCCATTTAAATGAGCAATTATTTTGTTTCCATCAAACGGAGACCACAATAATAATGTCCATCCAGTGTTTTTTTGTGGTCAAATTAGGAAAAGTCTCATTTTTCCAGCAGTAGCATTCTGATATACATCATTATGGATGCAAAGAGCTGGAAATCATTATTCCAATAATTACCATGCAATCATCAAACCTAAAAAATAATGAAAAAAAAGTTGGTCCTAAATGCGGCCTGTCAATTTATTGTATGTGACATCTAATCAAAAGCATGTAATTTTCTTTTTTTGCGATCTCTGTCACGGAAGCCACCCGATATCTTCTGATGTGCAAAACTTGCTGTAAGTGGACGGTCAAGGTTTAAAAGTCTTTTTCAATACTAATACACAAAATCACAAATAATATCAAATGTACACTGCAATTCAAAATCATCGGTCATTAAGAAATGAATACTTACATTCGGCAAGGATGCATTAACCTGAGCAAAAGTAAGCGTTAAGACAGAGTTAAAGTTTATAAAAGATTTCTATTTTGAATAAATGCTGTGGGAACTTTTCATCAAACGCTCATGAAAAAAATGATAAACAGTTTCCAGAAAAATATTAGGCAGCACATCTGTTTTCAACATTAACAGTAATAAGAAATGTTTCTTGAGCACCAAATCAGCAAATTAGAATGATTTCCGAAGGATCTTGTGACACTGAAGACTGGAGTAATGGCTGCATTTAATGGCTACATTTTAAAATATACTAAAACAGAGAACAATTCTTTTAAATTTTCACAATATTATTGCTTTACTGTATTTTTGATCAAATAAATGGCTTGGTGAGCATAAGAGACTTTTTTCAAAAACATTCAATAATCTAACCAACTACAAACTTATGAACGGTAGTTTAAGATGTTCAGTTATGAGCATGAGTCTCTGTTGGCCCAGATCAAAATGCCACTGTATTATATGTAGTTTATCTTCTCAGAACTCATGACCTTAACCGTGATCTTTGACCCCACACTTGTGCTTTACTGTATGATAGCGGGAGAGTGAAGACAGCAGATGGGAGTGAGAGAGCAGAGACCCTTTCTCCACCCCCGTCACTCTTTCCCTCCTGTTCTGTCAGCGCTATAACAGAGAAGGAGACAAGGTGCTGAAACACATCCCTCCTGAGGGACGACCCCCTCCCACCTCAGCACCACACAGACACACACGTCTGGCTGCTTCCCTGCCTGTTCGAAAACAGTCACGCATTTGCTTCTGACAGGCAAGAGGACCACAGCACATGTTCCCCACAGCTGAGAAGGACGCCTGCGCTTAACGTGAAGCCTCGGGTCTCAGCGAACGGAGCTTTGGCATTCTGGAGGAAGAACAGTGAAAGAGATAACCCCATTATAGCCCACCCAAAGTCCGGCCCGGTCTGCTTGGACTACCCTCTCACTTGCTGCTGCAGGCTATTCAGACATGATGGCATAGGTGTAATGGAAACCAGACTCTCCTCTCAGGAGCAAACATTGCTTTACACAAAATACTTCTCACCAGCTGTTTATTTTCCTTAACGGACCAAAGTAGGAGGGAGAAAAATCATTAAAATACATGGAAATTTCCAAAAGCGCTCTTTAGGACTCTTCAATTAAATGGAACTGTTATTTAACTAGCCAAGCCATCCATCTACCTATCCATCTTCTCATCAATTCATCCATCCATCCATCGACTTGGGTGGCAGGCGCCCCGTGGGCTCAGTGTCAGAGGGGAAGGCCTGTCTGTCAGTGTCAGGATGCTGGCGTGTCAGGGAGCTGTTGATGCAGGCTGAGGCCCAGGCCCGTTCCCTGCGTTCCCCAGGCCCGTGCCCTCATAGCCTTGCCCCGTGGTGGGCCATGGCCCCCTGCCTCTATATATTATCACAGGTGGGCTGTTGGTTACAGCCACCCTGCCCATTCTCTCCACTGGCACATCAGGGGCGGTCAATAGGCCCTGGTTCTATTACTTGAAACTTGGCCAGGCTTTTTAGAACAGACCTATGAGGGTGGTTGGGCAGATAAATCTGTAGAGAGGAGATGAACAATTAGTGATCAGGGAGGGCGATGAAAGAGCTCGACATTCACGCAGCAGACCTTGCATGCAATAAATATGGGAACAAAGATTTTTGACAGTTGATAATGATATGCACCCCTTCTGAAAAACAGTGAATTGAAATGGGGTTGCCAACAGAATTCAGAACTGAATTTAAATGTAAGTAAGCAGATTTAAAAAGAGTTGAGAGAAAATAGTTTCTTTAAGCCTTTTGATGTTTTTAAGGTTTATGGGCCTTATTGCCTTGAATAAGCATGAAATAGAATTTCACCCTGTCTATTTTCTAACTAATGTTATTGATCTTATTGTGAACAATTCATCCATGTAAAAATTTTTGTGCTTGCAATTTTTTTTCCAATCCTCTTGTGAACTGACAAACTTCTCTCTGGTGGTGTATGACAGACTGCAATCACTGCAAGCTCGCATTCAAATCTGCCTCTATCAAAAAACATAGAACCACGTCCCTGTCCTGTGTTTTTCTTTTTTTTTATTCCATTTTATTCCGTTTCACACTTTATTCCGATGCTCATCACAATGTGGAAGAAGTTATTTGATGTTACTTCCATTACATCAAACTGTAATAAATGAACTTTTGTGGAGAACATGTAATTTCCCAGAATGTATTAGGTGAGTTGAATTTCTTTTAGGAAATTTCTCTTTCTGTAATCCTAATTCAACTTTTTTGTGAGACAATTTCAATTCAATTTCCAATTTATGAATTAAAAAGGAGGCAATTTTGAGATTCTATAGCGAGTTCCTACAGCAAGTGTTTTTGTACCATTATTTAAATAAACGCATCATAAACGTAACTTAGAATAAATCAAAAATGCTTAAATTTTGAGCACATTCTGTTTTTTGGCTACACTCTATTGAAGTTACATTTCTTTGGATTATCCATTGCTTAAAAATATAAATAAACTGATATTCTTTTTGTAAAACAAAGGGACCTCAGTAAAGTTGGAGATGTTATTCATGGACCACACACTCAAGCAGAGATTAGCCACATATTATTTTCCTAAAGTCTATCACAGTGGGGTGCTGCCAGTTCAGTCTCTGCATACCCACCCTGCTTTGCTCTCTTTCTCTCTCTGTCTCTCCATCCTTCTCTTTCTGTCACACATACTCAATCACACACACAAAATGTCAAATGTAAGCATAAGTGGTTTTTCCAAACACCACAAACTTTTTATTTTGCTGCAGTACATTAAAAGAAGAAATGAAATGGGGCCTTTAATGAAATGTTGTAGTAAAACCACCTTTAATATTTTTAGGAATAGAGAGAGAAATATCATCATCATCATGATATAATGAGAATTCCTCTTCACAGGGGTGCAAAACAATACAATGCAACTGGGTGGTCAGGAAGTAGATGCCAAAGGCACTAACAGCCAACAGAGAGAGCGCGAATCATGCAGCATGATGCAAACACAAAGTGAGGTTTTGGTATAGACACACTGCTTGATCACGGTCTATGTGTTACAGCGCACAGTGCCGCAGGAGACAGTCTTGAATATAGAATATGTGTGTGAATACAACCAGATGCAAAGGTGAGATTAATCAGCTGCAGATGTGGTTAAAGAAGTTTGAAACGCTGCAAAACAGAGAACTGTTTGTACTTTTTTTTTTTTAAACATCTGTTAGAAAAACCAGGGGGTCGATAATTACGTAAAATGAAATGCTGGAGTTGGACTGTGATACTTTTTTTCTGTCTCAGAACAGTGAGTTTATGTGCCTACAGTAGGCTAGTGACATATTTGAGCATAGGTATGTATGTTTTAATAATAAACATAAATGCTGTCTAGGTTGCTCAGGTTAAAGGAAGGATTAAGTGTGAAGCTGGTTTTAATGGGATAGCAACTTAACTCAGAAGTAAAAATTTATGTTATTGTTTATTTTCAGTTTCTTCTGTGGTAGAATGGCAGCCTCAGGTACCATTCACTTCCTTTGAAGCCTATTGGGAAAAAATCTCTTTAATTTATTTATTTATTTGAAATTCCTTAAACGGTCATTTATAAGATTTTACTATGGTACAAAATATTTTTGCAGAGGTGGCAATTTCATGGGCAGTTCCTTCTAAGTTAAGCTTGAGCTGCTGCCCTGAGTGTGCGTTTTGTCCGTATGTCCCTTTTTGGACACCGTACGCCTGTGTTTATGAAAAAGTCAAGATGGCGCTGTCCGTGAGGTGTAACGTGAAATCTGTCTTTCGTTTTATTCATAAGAGTAATTCCCACAGAAGGTTATTTAAAGCTGGGAAAGCGACGGGAACGACGGTAAGAAAGTCTTCTCTTTTTACCATTTTCTTATTTGCCAGTTTGGCAGCTTTACGGAGGATCTGTTACATGGATCACCTTCAGTGGAAACCTTCTGTAATACATTGAAAGTATCCGACAGCTGTAATTTTCAATCTAAACACATTACAATAGTCTTTACAGTATTTTCAGATATAGGCTAATAGAGTGCAAATAACGGCGTTGTTTAAAAAGAGTCTTTGCAATTGCTTATGACATTGTTGCGAGTGGATAGTTGTTAAAGCTTATTAATGCCGAGAATAGTTTGATATTTGGTGGCAGTTGAATTTATTTAGCTGTAACATGCAGTTAAGCATCTTGACGTGGTTATCTGTGAGGAAATTAGGTTCTGCTGTGCTGCAGATTTGTAGCTTTAAAAGGGTGGTGATATGTTGTGAGATATATGTAATATGAAAATTCAGCATTGCCATCACACGAATTAATTGCATTTTAAAACATGTTCAAATAGAAAACAGTTTTAAAACTATTTTAAATTGTAATAATTTTTTTTTTTTTTCGGATTGTCTAATTTTATTCTCATTCTGTAAAAAAACAACAGCAGAACTGTTTTAGACACGTTTTGCATTGGCGTTTTGAGTTAATGAATTCCATTATTCCAAAGACTTAAGATAATGAGGTCTGGTGTTTGAATTGCAGGATACAGTATGAAAATTTATATGTAATTCACTTGTAGATTACAGCAGTCTGTAGACTTGATTTTATAAAATATGTCCAGAGAGGAGTAGAACACAATTCTATAAATTTGTCTTCCTTGTGCTGGATGTTCATCATGAAAGTAACATTACTATTTTCATGTTAAATCTTGAAAATCGTAAAAGAAAAGAATAAAAATTTAGATGACTTTTTTTTTCCCCCGGACATTTCTTACAGGACAGTCCTTGCCTCTGTGGCTTGGCATATGAGTTCTGGAGACTATGATTTTTAATCAGATTTCTTTACTTTTGCTAAACAATATTTGTATGATTACTACACAACTAAGATTGCCTCACTTTTTTATTACAATATGTTTAAGCATTTGAATTTTACTGTGTAGATATGTAATTTGCTTGGAATATTTTAATGCTTATGGAAATGGATAAGTGACATAGAACATTTCCAGAACAACTTGTTATTATTAATATAACTATTTTATTAAAAAAATAAACCTTTTATATTTGGATTATCTTGGCCCTCATTGCAAAGCTCACCTGCTCATTCTTGCTCAATTAGCCATGTCTCCCTGTTATAAACCATCCTAAAATGACACTGTTTATAACAGCCATCACAGCCCTTTATACATAATGAAATTCCGGCTTTTAAAGTGAACCAGAGTATGTGAAGAAACTGTTAATTAACAGCGCAATTCCCTGAGTGTATGTAATGCTAAGTGGACCTGAGCACAGTAAATTATAACTAGTGAGCCTTTTACAGAGCATGCGAAGCCCCCACCGCCTTGACTTGATTGACAACCCAGTTTTATTTGATGGCTTCAGCACACTTGCCGTGTAGGAATGTGCGTCCACCGCTGGCAGCCAGTCTCTGTTTTGTTAACTACAGGCAGTGTGTCGTTTGGGACGCTAAAGTGCAGAGTGCTGCGACTGTGGGAGTGAGGTTACAGAAAGACGTCAAAACCATCCCAGCAGTCCTTTATTACCAGCAACAACATTTGAAATGAGGTGTTGGTTTTCATTTGTTTTAATTTTCTCCAAATGTCAGGCACTGCGTGCTAATCTGGACGTTCTCAGTGCTGCTAGGTGTGATGTACGTCAAAACATGGAGCATATTTTTTTGGCAAAGAAAGGGTTATGAAAAGTCATTTAGCTGCAGTGTGAAAAGATGAGCACAGATTTTTCTGTCAAAAGTATAAGTGAGAGGGAAATTTGACCTAATGAAATCCATGCCTATAAATAAATATTATTTATGAAACATGTCAAATAGTGGCACGTGGATAAAATGAGCATGTTAGGTGCTTACTCTTCACCACCAAAACCACATTCACAGCAAATGCAAAATAAATTGAAGATTAACTTTTCACTGTTGGAAACTTGTCTGTCTTCTGAGCTGCTGAAATACTCCTGTTGCACATGGTTGTAGACAATAAAACTCATGTCAGTTTTAAGCTTTTGTTCCGATCACATCCTGAAACTTCCCACTGTCCCACACGCGTGGGTATGGAGGCAAAGAGATGCAGTGGGCCTGCCTCCCCAAGCTGCGGCAAAACAGACGCCCCTATCCTGCCCACTCGCCTGTGGTCTTAATGGCTGATATCAGTCATCTCAGCCTCGTGTTGCACAAAAAGGAAACAGCTCTTAATTCTCCTTCAGGTCTAAATGCTCTAACTCTCATGTCAGCTAAAACCATTAAAACTATTCCCAGAGCCGCCCGGAGAGGAAACCGTAGGAAAGCAGGCGCACATGAGCTGGGCCTGATTGTATTTATTAATTAGACGATTTGTTTTTACATGTCAGCTAAGCACTTTATTTCACACTCTGCTGTGTAATTCGGTTCATCATTCTGAAGGATGAACGTAATATATGCTGAATAACTCCTCCAGACCCCTCAAGCGCTCATAATTTTTTGGATAATTTAGTGTATTTTGGCTCTAAATTCCTGTAGAGTAATGCTGCGCTATGAAAAATAGTTTAAGTTAATGAGATAATTGGAGCATGTTTTAGGAGAAAATGTTATTTTGAATTTTTTCTACTTCAAAATGTAGCATTTCATTCAATGTGTTTGTGAAGTTTACTAGCAGTTTCTGAGTGAATATTGTTTTAAAGTAAATCCTATCAATCTTTTTTTCAGTGTGGAGTTTTGCACCATACCCTGTTGATTTACGGTTACCGAAAATCTGACGTAGTTAATTGAATTGCACCCACTATCTGGTATCAAGCTTCTTGGTTCTGCTTAAACCAACAGTCAGCGCTGGAGGAAATTAGAGGGAACATGGAAAAAACTCTGGCTCAGGAGTTCCTGAGTGTTACCATAATTACACATTGATAAATTTATGAGGTGTGTGCAGGTTATTTCTGCTTCGTTGTGACTTTTATGTGTTTAATTTGTCATTAGTAGGCTAGCGCCTCCATTTTTTTCCTGTTGAGGCTCAAAAGAGAAAAAAGGCAGAAGTGGCTTTGTCCTTTATTTGCTTAGTGTAGTTTATATAGTGTGTCCAAATATCGCAATATAATCCACGCAAGACATTTATCATTCTGCGTGCCAGGCGTTGGGTTTTGGTTTGAGATTTCAGCAGGCTTTTCTGTGCAGCTTGCAAATAATTATATTTCATGTCAGACTAAGCGTAACCTATCTTTTAATATGTAATGCGATCAGCAGAGGGAGGATTGTAGTGAAACAAAAGCGATTGGTCCTAAACGGTTCAGGGTTTGGCCTCCAAGCCGCAGTCCGTAGTGGAGCGGCTGTCCCGTCCTGGTTATTTTTGGAGCACGGTGCGGCCCTTTCTGCTGGGAGCGCTGTTTTTGAAGGGACTCCAGCCCCATTAATCAGGCCGGGACCCCATGGTGTGAGAGGGCCCCCAGCCCTGGCTCTCCACACTGCGTGTTTCTGTTCCTCTCCCTGCGCTCTCCGCACAGTGTGAAGCGTAGAGGAACCTCATCAATCTCACCTGTCCGAAACGTCAACCGCAGATTTAATCAAATGCTCCGTCTCCTGCCCCCCTGCCACCTCCTGTACGCCGCCCTCCTCCTCACAAAATACCTCTTCTTTTGCTCTGTCTCCTGCTCATTCTTTCACTGCTTTTTTGGCTTTGTCACTCACGCTTTCTCTAATGTGTTTTCCCCTCGAATCAGGTCTCGTTCCTGTTTTATTTTCAGCCGTTCGCACTTCGCTTCAAGCTGAGTGTGTTTCGGTACGGCAAAAACACACATTCCCCACCGTCTCGGGCAGGGGAAGGTGCATAAAAATGATTTTCTGCTCTATACTTCACCAAAGCAGGGCTTTGTTGGTAGCCCAGCGGAGAGTGGCAGGATTAAGGCATGTGTTTCTGCTGTTCAGCGTGATGTCTGTTTTAATAGGGCGAGTGAGGCAGTGCTGATAGACACCGTAACAGTAGGTTCTGTGTGTCTGAAGGGAGGGTCAGAGGTGCCGTTCAGAACTGGCCTCATGCTCCCTCTCTGATATCAGCTCCTGTGGAGAGCTTCTCCACATTTACTGAGCTGCTGATGCTTTCCTGCAGAACCATAAAGGGTGGTGAAAGGCAGTGTTGGAATTGGCATGCAAAGATGGGCATCTCTGCCAGGATGTTCCAGGAGTTCAGCTATGGATGGCTTTATAGGGTCCTTATCGTTTCTTCGTCTATAGTACTGATTTTGAGTTTAAAGAGCTCAAATCGGAGTACTTTATTAAATCTGAATGGCCAAGAAGTTGGCGATGCGATATGACAAAGATCCGCCAGTAGTTTTCAAATGGTGCGGCATTTAATATATAGAATGTAGTTCACTGATAAAAGCCAATGCACATCACGCTCATTACGCGTGGCCATCTCATCTGCGATAATGAACGCAATATTGCGTAGCTTGTCAGTGAACTACGGCTCTGTGTATTAACTGCCGCTCCATTTGAAAACAGGTGATGGAGATTTACTGCTAATCAAGGAACCGGCTTTACTGACGAGATGCGCATGCATATCGCATGAGATATATCGCTCCGCCCTAGGCCAGTTGTAATTAAATGCTCATCGTGTCAGTCCCTTACCCAAATTTACATTGGACATCAAGTGGAGACTCCATGCTGTGCCCAAATATATGTAAATAGAAATGTCCCTTAAATGAAACATTGAAATTATTAATTCATTGTTATTTGTTTAGTCTTTTACATGGTTTGTGGGTGTCTGACTAATTTAGCTGGCTTTTACCAAGTGACAGATAAAAGATATGAAAAGTGTTTTAGAAGCTGATAAGTTAATTATATTAGTTGCATGTTATCATTTGCATTTATCATTGTTTGTTTTTTTCTCTGCTCTATGTGACCCCATTTGAAAACCACTGGCTTAAAAAAACATAATTTCTCACAACAAATCCTGTCTGAGCATGGCATTTTTCAAAATGTAAGATATTATTTCCACATATAATATGTTTGCAATGAAGATTTAAGTGTTGTTAAGTGTTGTCTCATGGTAGCCCTGGAGCTGAATTTTACATAGCCTAGCTTCTGTTTTTCCATAACTGTATAGCAATATTTTCACTTTGTTGATACAAAAGGGTCAGTCCATCTCAAATGGTCAAATGGAGGTTGCTTGACCTTTTTAAAGTTGTTTTTAAAGTAAATTGAGCACCTCTTTTTATTTAAAGCACCTCTTGTGATGCAGTGATCTGAACTCTTAACCTCCATGTATTTAGTTGTTTCTAGACTTACTTAATCCTACACCAACTGGAACACACACAGATAGTCTTACAGTTAAATACTCCTACAAAGTGCCTACATGAGTGTAAGAACAGGGATTGTAAGTGTACTGTGTAACTCTATCAGCTTGTGCACACACACATACGGTTTAATGTCTACTCCATATGGTAGACCCGGAGGAATTTTTTTGCTACTTCGCTGCACTGTGGTATAACAGTGTTGCGTTTGTCAGTGTAAAAAATTAGGAGAGAAGTTGCTGCTCCTGCCAGGTGTCATCAAGAAGTAGTTTGTGCTGGTGGGACAGCTGAGGAGAGTGAGCAAGTCCCAGTGAATCTGAGTAAAAGAAAAACTGAGCGATTAATGCAGGTGAGAATGGAAGAGTGTTGTATGTCATTATTTCATTTGTAAAATAAAGGATTTTATTTCACTTTATACATTACCATGGATGCTCTCTAACATCTGTGTGTGACATAAGCATTGCTTATTCTTGACACATTTGCTTTTACAATTTAGGACCTCAAGGCTTGTATATTTGAGATTATTTTATGAAATCAAATTTACATTTGAAAACATAGGCCTTTTCATTTGACTTTAGATTAAATAAGGAAGTAAAAATTGTATTATTTTTTTTATGGCATCAACAGCGAAATAAACCCTCATATGTATAAACACAGAACATATAAATTAAACAAAGATTTTGGATTTACTGTATTATGTAACTGATTAGGAAATGTCCCTATCAATGTTAAAACCATAGCTGCACCCTAATAAATAATGAAGAATGACATTGAAATAGGTATTTCTAAGGTTACTATATAATGTACCTCCTGAAAAAAATTCCCCCATCATCACGCCAGCTGCCAAAAAAATTGATATAAAAAATCTGATTTTTCAGACATTCCTTCTTGTCGGTAGATGGGAGGTGCGATAGGTTGATTATTCCTTCGGTAGTTGGGCCTAGTGTTGTTTCAGCTTACGTGTGATTGTCTCAAATGACACTATTACCATGTCTGGATGGTTAATGATTGGCCGGAGGGGAAGAGGGGAACGACGCAAGGTGAGAACACACATGAACCAGGCTCCGTTCTGCCCCAAATCACTTCTGACACCTCAGAGAGGCCCTGTGCATTCGGGCCACTGCACTGCAATTACTCACCCAGTAATGACATAAATAGCCTGCTCCTTTCCTATAACTAGCTAATGACTTTGGATCAGTGATTCTGTTCCCCTGGCTATAGGCTTCCCTGAAGCCAGACTGATTTCAGATCAGCCATAGATCTCAGATTGTATATGGGCCCCAAAGTAAGTCACCTCATACATACCCATGCAGGTGTTCACGGCTCTTTTCATGTAAGTGTGTTTTCCCTGTTTTGAATGTTTTTATGTTGCAAAGTTAACTTTTTTATGAAGTACAAAGATTATTTGGCAGTTTAAGTAAGTTGTTTGGAAGTTGATGTATGGAAATGGATGTTTGGAAGTTTTGCATCTGAAGTCTCGGCCTGCTAGTAACACATTATTTCTCCAGCAGTCAGCGGGCGTGAATCTCTCTCTCTTTTTTTTTTTTTTTTTAATAAAGACTGAGTAGTAGTGGGCTTTCTTCTCAGTCTAAACATTTAAAAATGACCCCTTTGTTTTATTCTTCTCAATCTTTAATATACTTTATAGGTTTATAGCATTGCGCTGCTTTCTTCTGTTGCTGTTTTGTGCAAGACCACTACTGTGATTGTTATTCCACGACTGTATCACTCTTAAAAGCTGCAATTGGCTGGCTGTGAACTGTGGAGTGTTTTCATTGGCTATGGAGAAGTTCCGCTCTAGCACTCTCTCACCCGGTAGGGTGCTCTGTTAGTGTGAAACGTGCCTTGGATTTATCGCTTTGATAACATTCATAAAACTGCGTAGGGCGTCTCCTTTCTGGCTGTATGCACACCACCAACTTTCTTTGCCTTCACTTTTATGCCCTCCTTTGTTTGAATGTTTGTCTTTCTTTTTAAAAGGTTTTGTCTCAAACCTTTCTCTTTTTCTTTACAGAGCCTCCCTAAAGCACAGGTTTTCTCAGGAATCCAGCCCACAGGTGTTCCTCACTTGGGGAATTATCTGGGAGCTCTAGAGAGCTGGGTGGCCCTGCAGGACGAGTACAGTACAGTCATGTACAGCATCGTAGACCTTCATTCCATCACCCAGCCTCAGGAACCTCAGATGCTCCGAGAAAACATCCTGGACATGGCTGCCAGTCTTTTGGCCTGTGGCATAGACCCGACTCGCTCCATCCTTTTCCAGCAGTCTCAAGTGAGTTCTGCTTTGAAGACTTTCTTTTAAGTATGCAACATATATTAAATAACCTTAATTAAGGATTGCAAATATGAATATTTATTCATCATTTACTTACATTCATCATGTTATTCCAAACCTGTATGACCTTCTTTCTTCTGCTGAACTCATAAGAAAATTTTAATGAACTGTTTTTGGTCACACAATGAAAGTCAGTGGGGTCCAAAGCAACACTTTCATTGTGAGGACAAAAAATTTCTTTTTTTTTTTTTGTCTTCCACATCAGAAAGAGAGTAATGCAGGTTTAGGATGACGTGATGGTGAGTAAATGATGAATTTTCATTTTGGGTTTCATTTTGAATTTTCATTTTGGGTTGAACTATCCCAAAATCCTATTAGTATTATAGTTTTAAAGTGTGCACATCTTATTCAACCTTTCTGCCTAAACAATGTCAAAAAAATGTCGAAGGCACCTTTCAAATAACTTTAAAAGTCTAAATAGGCGTCCGGTCGTTTTATTGGGCTGAACTACTGGCAGTAAGCTAAAACATATTTTCCATTGCCAAATATTTATTTAATGGAGGCTAGCTTTAAATGCTTATTTTACCAAACCGATTCCTATCTCTACAAATTCTCAGGATGGGGAAAACACACAGATTCATTTTCACGGTTCACTTCAAAGCAACCACATGAAGCAGAAAGAGGAGGATAATAATAGATTTTACTGTACGCAGCAACTCGCTAGCCGTTCAGCACATTTTCTCTCGAATTGAGCAACTTTTGAAGGGTAACTATAATAAGTGTGGACATGTTCTTCCTCTCAGCCACCTGATAGGCTTTCAACTGTGTGTGTTTGTGTGTGTTGTGCAGCAGAGTGTAAGTGTGTCAGGATTTTGTGTGTTTTCTCACTGAAACTTTACAGCGAGCATGTGAAAACCTGCACGCACACACACACACACACACACACTCCCCTGATTTTATTCCATTTTAACTTCATGCCACATATCTTGGCAGGACTGAAGACCTCCCATCGAACATACGAGCTCAAGACTGTTCCACATGTGAAAATAATACCCTGGCCCAAGGAAAACACTTGACTTCATTGAAAAAATGGTGACAAGCTAAAATCAATCGGATCTTAAGTATAGTGCTTCGTGTTATAGCTGTATGTGTGTTTGGGACGTATAGCACTAGAAAGCCTTTTACCAGAATAACATCCACACAACAGAGAGATTTATATGTACGTTTCTGGCAGACTCGCTTAATTGAACTCTCTGCGTAAATCTAAACAAATATGACCCTTTTTCACACTTCGGACTTCCTATAAATTTGTTTTCACATATATGTCTGAGGAATAATCAGTTTAGATTTAATGCTCTATTGCTTCACTTAATATTTCTGTGTCTCAGTTGATTGCACAAATCTGACATATGAAGTCATCTAAGATATCCACCACCACTATATCAGATTTTCTGCCGTGACCCCTCAGTCATCTTCATATCCGCTGTCTTACCCTCACATGTAGATTAGCTAGCTGTAATAAATATTTCTTTCAGCGCTGTGCCATAAAATCACGTTTTATGTTCGTTCCTCTCTGAGTTTACGTCAGATGCTTCAGAATCCTTTTGTGAGTATGAGAGATGGCGGCCGTGCGGCCAGCACTCATAAAGTTTAATTTTCTGAAGCAGAACGATTTTGAGGAGTGTTTTTCTTTTGAGTGTGTGTCTGTATGCTTGCACACTCTCTTGGGAACTGTGCAGATTTCACAATGCCAATCAAATGAGCTCTTTCACATGATTCTGTAACAAGAGAAGGACTAGTTTGAGCACTTGTGATAAAGTATGGATGTAGAAAGGCCTTCATACTGTGATACTGTGCACCTGTTGGAAGGTGAGGAATATCTTGTTCTCTTCACTGCCACACAGGGGCGCTACGAAGATGCCTAGTTTGATGCCTGTAAAGTGCTGTCACTCTGCATATCAAGAGTAATGATAATTTGATAGCGTGATGGTGATATATAAGTGTCCACAATAAAAAGAGAAACAATATTTTATTTTTTTTAATGGTGTGCCAAGTTCTTGGAAATGTACTTTTTGACTTCATGTTGATCATAAAAAAAAAAAAATGTTTAAAGTTTAATTTATTGACTCTAAAAATGTGGTGTAGCTATAATGTAAAAAGTAATAGCATATTTATATACATCTTTCATTACTCTCAAAATTAAAACGATGTTTAATAGACTTCTCAAGGCAAACAGGATATTGTTTTTGCAATTATCATGAATTGTTAATTACGAAATATAATTATGATAAATATCAGTTTTGGGAAAGTTACACTGAATTTTACAATCTAAACTTTCCATGTCATGAAAACATCAAATTATCTGAAGAGACATTAATCTTGACACATTTATGAAGGTATCCAGGGGTTTGCGTATTCCCATGTTTCTGTATGTTTTTCGCACCAAATTTAATTTATTGGACAAAGGATTTTCAAATTATTTGTTAGTTTGTTAAAAAAAGATACCATCAAAATTAATTTTAAATTCAGAAATTAAAAACATACTCATCATAGAAAATGTGTGTTCAAAGCATTGCGTGTATTAACTGTACTTTTAATATTTTTCCGAATAAATTAATTGAGAAATGAAATGAGAAATGAGCACCATTACATCTGACAATGTAATCATATAATTACTCTGCAGGTCTCAGAACATGCTGAGCTCTCATGGATCCTAGGCTGCCTTACCAGCATGCCTCGTTTACGGCACCTGCCTCAGTGGAAGGTAATTACAGCACATTTGTTTTTGCTGTGTTTTATCTGCTTGTGAGAGCATGTTAAATAAAAAGACACATGATATATTAGAGCCCTCTAGAAGATGGTAACATGCCAGTCTAAATGCTCAGGCCTCCCTCCTCTGTTTGCTGTCCATGTGGCACGGCGACAGGCTTTTCCTGTGCCGGTCATGAGGCGGGCGGACCTGGCAGGAAGAGACAGGGCTTGATAATGACTGTGATTCACCCAGAGAGGACAACCCTTTTATATTGCTGCTGACGGAGAGCTCGGCCAGAAGCCTCCCACCGCTGCAGGGAAAACACCTAGCTGTTTACTCAACAGCTGAGTGCATGTGAAACGTGGCGGAAAGTGGCCTTTGGATGCTGTCTGTGTGCGTTAATGTGGCAAAACTCCTTCATTCAGCCGGTGTGGGAAATTGAGAAAGGGCTTGGTGTTAGACCTCATTGTAATAAGAAAACAAATAGACTGTTGCAGCCAGATGTAATGAAAGGTGCTTCAGATTTATTTCAAACTTTCCTCTCCGTCCGTCCGTCCATCCAGCGGTAAATCCTCCGTTTCTTTTCCTTACAGATGAAGAGCAAGCAGAAGAATGAAGGCAGTGTGGGGCTTTATACGTACCCAGTGTTACAAGCAGCAGACATTCTGCTCTACAAGTACGGCCGTCTGTGCTCTTCATGTGTTTTATTCTTAGCGCGGTTATATTCCCAGCTTTGTGTTTGAGCGAGAGTGATGTTATTGTTGTGCAGATCCACACATGTGCCAGTAGGGGAGGACCAGATCCAGCATTTGGAGCTCGCCCAGGACTTGGCCCGCATCTTTAACAACCAGTATGGAGAGTTCTTCCCAGAGCCTCGTGCCCTGCTCAGTATGTTTGGGAGTTTTCATTTTTACCTCATGACATTAACTTCCCGTTTTAATCAAGCTGTTTTTCTCATAAAGATTCACCTGAGCACAAAGTGGAAAAGTAAGACAAATTACTCGGTGTCATTCAGCGAACGCACAAATGAGTCAGTGCTCTCAAGTGTCTTCTCCAGCTCCCTGCTTTCCTCGCTGTATGTTACACACACGCACAACAGCGTACCCTTGCACAAAAAGTCGTGCGCACACATGGCTGGCATGTTGAATCGTCAGTTTGAGCTTCAGTCTTTCATTCACTGTAATTATCGCCATCATAAAAGCACAATATGAAACCAGTCATGTGTGCGATGGCGCTTTGATTAAAGGAGTGTTCTCTTCCTCCTCTATCTGAGTGATGGGGTGATAATGGATTTGGGGGGTTTCCCTATAGTGACTTCACAAAGGACCGGTTCACATCGCTCTTCTTACATGTGAAGGAAGACAAAGAGCCAAAGCTAAAGAAGCCAAACAATATCTGTTGCCCTGGAACCAAATCAAAGATCTGACCATTAGAGCCCATCTGTGTTGTGATTCCACAAAGAAATAATATTTACACAACCCAGTTGCTTTCCTGAGATTCTTCATTTCAATCTGATTAGTGTGCAACCAGTGGTCGCTATATGTAATGCTAATTTACTGAAATGTATCTTATAAAAAGTGGAAAATTGCATCCTACGATTACTTTTGTATTGAAATGGTTAGGCAGTATTGTAAAGGAAGCTTTTCAAAGAAATCGATATTAAATAGCATGTTTCCTGCACCACTTTTTGGCAGTGGTGGAAATGAGCCGCTTCATTTGGTGAACAGTTAAAAAAAAGACAAATTCTTTACTGAACTAAATCTATCAGAGTACATTTGACTCCTATTTTGTGTCAGTAACTTACTGATATTAATATGCCATATTGTATTGTATAGTTTTTGTGGGATGCATATGCTCACCGAGGCTTCATTTATTTGTTCTAAAATACAGTGACATTTTACTACTTAAAATAACTGTTTTCTATTTTCATATATTTTAAAATGTAATTTGTTCCTTTGTTGGAAAAGTGGAATTTTCAACAGTCACTTCAGTGTCACATGATCATTTAGAAATTATATTATTCTTTATTATTCTTCACCTCTTTAATTATCATTCTTATTAATATCAGTGCTTGAAAAAGATGTGCTGCTTAATATTTTTGTGGAAACCGTGATTTTTTTCTTTTTTTTTTTTTCTTTTTAATTTTCTAAACAGCATTTTTTTAAAATAGAAATCTTTTGTAACATTGTACAACTCTTTACTGTCACTTTTGATCAGTTTAAGTGTCCTTGTTGAGTAAATCATTATTTTAACACTTTGTTATCTATATGACCCTGGACCAAAAAAAAAGCAATAGCCAAAAATACATTGTATGGGTCAAAATTATCGATTTTTCTTTTATGCTAAAAATCATTAGGATATTAAGTAAAGATCATGTTCCATGAAGATATTTTGTAAATTTCAAATTGGTAATTTTTGATTAGTAATATGCTTGGCTAAGAACTTCATTTGGACAACTTTTAAGGCAATTTTCTCAATATTTTGATTTTTTTTTTTTTGCACCCTCAGATTCCAGATTTTCAAATAGTTGTGTCTCGGTCAAATATTGTCATATCCAGGGTCACATATAGTTAACTATTACCTGTATATAAATATATATATATAATATTGTAATTATATATTTTTATATTATAATTAACTATTTTAATGGAAGTGAATAGGAAACTCTAGGAAATATTCACTCACGCAGATGAAATTTTTAACTTTTCCTGCTTTTTAACTCTCAGGTGACACTCGAAAGGTGAAATCTCTGAGGGATCCATCTTCTAAGATGTCCAAGTCAGACCCCCAAAAGTTAGCTACAGTCTTCCTGACCGATACGCCTGATGACATTGTCCTTAAGATTCGCAGAGCTGTGACTGACTTCATTTCTGAAGTGACTTATGAGCCTGAGAGTCGGCCCGGTGTATCAAACCTAGTCTCCATGCACGCGGCTGTGTCTGGACAGAGCGTGGAGGAGGCGGTCAGGCTGGCTGAAGGTATGGACACTGGACAATACAAGAATGTGGTGGCCGAGGCTATTGTACAGAAGCTGCAACCTATTCGGCTGGAGATCCAAAGACTGAGGGCCGACAGAGGCCATCTCGAGAGTCTGTTAGCCAAAGGAGCAGAGAAAGCTCGCAGCCTCGCAGCTCCCGTGATGACTGAAGTCAGAAAACTGGTGGGCTTCTATTAAGGATTTATAAACTGTGAAATGCAATGAACTCTTCTTTGTCTGTGTTAGATTCATTCAGTTTACTAGTGAAAACTTTTGGTAAGTAAATTACACCACTGTCACAGATTACCCATATCTGTTTTGTTTGCTTTCATCTTGTATTTTTGTCCATTTTTTTATTTAAGCAAATAAATAATTTTCTTTTTATTTATTGTCATATGAATAACATTAGTTCAAAACCCTTTTTCAGTCTCACATGTGCCTCAACAAACACATGCTGTGCAGGAGAAACGGCAAGTCTAGCCAACTCCAAGTCTGTTCAAGGCCGCTAGTTGACATAGTATGCACCTCATACATGCACTATGCACGAATGGAGTGATGGAGCAATTTGTGCTTGTGTAAGGATAATGTTTTAATTGTATTACGCTGTTTTTTCCCTTGTAAGAAAGTATCTGTGAGGAGGTGGCATGATTGTCTATCCATTAGGCAAAGAAAAATTATAAGGCAGGGCAACTAAATTTCATGCATTACCAGAATTCAGAGTAGATGCACTTAGTCTAATTATTATGTTACACAAGACTTTATACCCATTTATCCCTGAAAACAACAAAAAAGGAATGCAACATATAAATACACTTAATATGCTCCTGTCTACCTTTTAAAGAAAAAAAGTAGCCAGGAGTGTATTATGGAAAATTCTCAACAAAAAAAAAAGCCTATATAACTAAAATATAAAAGATACACAGACCAGAACTGATTTGTTGTTATATAATTAAAATAATGAGTTATGCATGTAATTTTCAATTGGAAAGAATTTCAAATCCTTCATCTGACGTCTTTCATTCACTTAAAAAAAATAACATTTCCTGCTTTATGACTTCAGCTTTATAAACTTCTTTTCTCTGAAATAATTCTAAAAGAAGTCATCATAAATCATGAAATGAGAAAACATCATTAACTCGACCCGCATTTTCTCTGATTCTTTAAACTGCAATTGAAAAGGTTTCCAGCGTCATGTGCTGCACAAACTTGCATTATTCTCCAAGCTGTGTTCTGAATTTAAGGATATATGGGAGGATTAGGTGGGAAGTTTATTCGTTCCATGGCCCAATTAGTGATCAGTCCAGCAAAATGAATCGTTTGTTTAGAGCAGCTTTTTTCGCTCTCTGTAATGTATGCTGACGGAATGGCGAGGAGCAGTCACTTGTTATTTGACAGTATTTCACCTTACTCTTCGCTTTGATGTGTCATTCATTTTTGCCTTGTTCGAATGCGCTATTTTTAGCAGATGAGGTTTTTGCCGTTGGTATAGATTTCATATGTGCTGCAAAATAGAAATAGGCTGATAGCATAAGTGCAAACATGCTTACTTGACAATATTGGATTACGGGAGAAAAATAATGAGCAAAATGATAACAAAACGTGTCCGACATTTAGTAGGTGTTTAATCATAACAATCCATGGACAGTGTGCTGCTAATCGAATACAGCGCTCATGATACCAAGCGATGCGCGGTCAAGTGTGTGTTGAGTTAGTTGGGTAATGGCTCATGTGATGTGAATGTTGCGAGCCCTTGAGCTCTTTTTCTGAGGGCAGGGGTCAGCCTTTTTTTTCCCTCTAATTAAGCGTTAATAATCATCAAAATATACTACATTCGGCGACGAAGCAATGGAACTGCTGTCAAACCGAAACATTTCCTTGGGAAAATGATCCCGTGTGTTTGGGAAACGTTAATCCCAGCGAGAGTAAAGCAGAGTCTAATGAGACTTACCGCGAATAGACGATCTTCCTTGAGACCTTCAGTCTGTCCATTTATAATTAGCCTAAAAACAATGTGTATTTATTAAATATTTATTTTTTGATGAGGCATTCAAAACAATACTGCGTGTAACCTAACTATTTTATCCACACTTTATTTGGGCTAATTAAGAGCATCTTCACTAATAAATCAGTAAACAATTAAATAGCCTAAATAAGATATGGAAAAGGAAAATATTCTGTTTTCAGAATAACGCACGATAAGAACTATTCTCTACTCTCTAAGGAAATATAATTGCAATCACTGAAAACTAAACAATTAAAAAGGTTTCGAATACCATTTCGAAGGGAAATCAGGATTTCACCGATAAAACGGGTTAAACTTCAGTAAGCTGCAGAGTAAATCAGCTCATTAGTAAATGGGTACAGTGCTGGCTATGCGCTTCATAGCCAATTCAGCGACGTATTTGATAAATAAAATAAATTAATTAAATTAAAATAATTGAAGTAATAAAAGATAAATCTCTAAATCACTTACAGGAAAAACCTCAAACAGGGTTTATATTCTACTTTAATAGAGGGAGGCTCCACTATGAATTTCTGCATTTTATTAGGCTACATCAGCCACTCGCGGTAAGGAATCAAAGCCTAAACACTGAAAGTCTTTTTGTAAGTTTCTTTATAGTACATTTATAGTACATTTCTTCTAAATTGCTTTCTAATTTCTCTGTACATAGTCGTTTTTCGTATTTTATTTTGAAATCATATTTTTAAATAATTATTCATGTTATTAAATATTTATTGACTTGTTTCTAATGCTGAATGTGCTTTTATTCAATCGGCTTTAGAGTTTATTACTATTTTGTCGCTATTTTATTGTGTTTTATTATTTTGCTCTTTGCCGGAAATTAAACTTTAATGTTCTTTATTTTGTTCTACACAATAAGCAAAACATTATAAATAAGCTAAATATTAATCCATTTAGCATAGTCATTGTTTGAGCACTTACTAGTTTTAGTATGCCTACCCTAATATTTAATATCAATATAGTAATATGCTGTTAATTGTTTGGTAACAATCTTGATTAAAAAGCATCAAACAATTAGAATTGATTTAATGCTCTAGCTATTTATTTTTATAAAGATTCTCACGTTAACGTGTCATTTATCCTATTGCTTTTTGTTATATTACACTACGAAGAGAAAACTTCAGTTTTCCAATTTCATTCCAATTTGAACCAACAACAGATTCTGGGAGCCATAAGAACTCGTGTTAATATGCTCTTGACACTTTTATATGAAGCTTAATTACAACAGTATTCCGTCTCTGCAAATTACATTGAAAGCCTTCACATGCACTCACTGCTTTTCAATAATTGATAACAGTGAAATTTAACATTTGTTTAACAGTGAAAGTAGGCTATTGGTGCTTAACATATAGGCTACACAAGGTGATGATATTTTATTATGCAGAGGCAATCTGTAGGCTATTCATAAAAACGGATTCAATTTTGTGGAGTACAAGAAATCTTTAAGGGAAAGTTATATGAAATATGAAAAACACCTATAAAGTCTTAGACCAGTAGGTGTAGCTTTCTTGTGGTAATCAAGTTTAATATTAACCAAAATATGCTTTAGTCAAAACGGAAAACGCAATCAAGTTTAACTAGACATGTCATTTACAAAAAAAAAAAAAAAAAAGAAGAAAAATAGAAATTTTATGCGTGCAAATTGTTAAGCAGCAATTTTAAAGGTCAAATTGGTTGCTTAATTTTACAGTGACCCACCGTGACGAATGACAAAAGCTTAATATTGTTAGAAATGGACATATGCGATGATGAATACGAAGATCACGCTGATTGATGCAAAATAAAGAATATGTCGGGCTAATCAGAAAGTGTCTTATCATTGTTAAATTGAATGATGATCAATAAATAAGTTACCTCTGTAAATTATTTAGAGTTTGAAATCAGTTAAGAGATCTTTCCATTGAATAACTGTGTTTTCCTTCCGCGTTTCCCATTGGTCGCTGGAATTTGACAAACACTGAGAGGTTGCCCTAACGCTTCGAAAAAGTTTTCCAGAAGTGAATATCAATCAGAGAAGACTCAGCGACAGAAAAAGAGACGTGGAGAAGTTGAACGGAGACTCAAAACATCGAGATATATTAACAAACTATCTTCTCGGACAAGGTATTGAGCCAAAGTCTTTTCGTTGGGAATGGGTTCTTTCATTTTTAAGCCTTTAAAGGGCATAAATTAGACTTGGGTTTGGATTACCGTCGTCACCGGAGACCTAAATCCACCCGTTATAAACATTTTGCGCGTGCGGCATTCCTGCGCCTGCCGCCTGGACGGAGTTTCTATTTATCCTCCGTTGGATTTGCAGTGGAAGAGATGAGTGACAGGAGACGATCCGCTGCTGCTCTGAGTTCACGAGCGCACGCCTTTTCGGTAGAAGCCCTGATCGGGACAAACAAGAAGCGGAAGCTCCGGGGCTGGGAAGAAAAGGAACTGGAGCTGTCTATGGAGAGTCTCGAGAGCAACGGACAATTGGGAGACGGCGAGGATCCTGCTAATTGTCTGGATATCGATCCGGGTTAGTGCGTGGTTACATGGCAAACTGAATTGCCATGCACTCAGTTAACATCCCGTATAACATTTGATCGCATTTGCAGACTAACGTTTTGCCCTGGAATAAAATGTTTCAATTAGGCTATAGGCCTATGCAGTGAGCCCAAATGTCACTTTAATTCAGTAAAGCAATATTATAAATAATACTGAACAACAGTTTTTTTTTTTTGGTTAAATTATTTTGCAAAACTAGTTAAAGATGGTGTTATTTCTGTCAGTGAAATTTTATTTAAATTCCTATTTTTTTTTTAGACAAATCCAAAAGAAAGTCTTCAAGTACAATAATTCATGACAGACAAATAGGCTAGTGTTGGAATACCACAGCTTTCATTATTCTAAAGTACAAAATTGCATTCTACAATAGAACAATTGTAACTCGTGATTTGTTCATCAAGAAAAGGATCGGTGTTTTAATTCCGACTAGAATTAATTAAAATTTAGTGGTGCGTTAAATTTCGGGTAATCCACTGTCAGATCTTGCTCTTGTGTTTTGTTAGGTCAAAAGAAGAGTATGCCTTAAATTATTTGGAAATATGAACGCTCAGTTTGAAACTGTTCCCTGTAGATGCCAGTTTGTGCCTGTTATGCCCGTCTCCAGATCGCCTAAGAAGATAAGCGCTCTTGTGAGTTCGCGCTTGCAGGCGCTCACGCACATGTGAGTGTGTGTGTGTGTTTCTTGGTTTCATCGCTGTAGTTCAACTGTTGCAACGTTAGTCATCACTTCATTAGTCTCGCTTCAGAAGCATTTGCCATTAGGCAGACCATTAAGTCCCACACAACAGGCTGCTGACTGATCATTCTGTACATATTCTGATATAGCCCTCTATTGACGTTGGATTTAAAATATGACTATTCGCCTCATTTTAAAATTAATGGTGAGCACAGATAGACAGAAGTTAGTTCGGCAATTCTGAAACCAAAGAGCAGCATTTTTCAGAGGAGGACGAAAATTGCGACAGGTGAGTAGGCCTATCCTTATAACAAAAATTTTAATTTTATTTTTTAAAAAGGACAACTGTCAGACAGCTTTTAGTAGGTTACTTTTTAAATAATGAACTATATTTGATTTGATTTCTTTGAGATTGCACATTTTGGGCCAGCAGGTCACAGTAGGCCTCCATGTGCACAGATAACGGATTGTATTCGTTCTAAACCAACAATAACAGCAGAAATAATGAAACGTCATTTTTTCATGTCAAACTGTAAACAATAATATTGGTGCAAATTATACGGGAATCCCAAATTTTGCGTTAACTTATAAGTGGGCCTAATAAACCTAGACCTTTAGGTAGCTATTCTGTAATAGGCTATAATGACACTTACAGGTTGGATGGTAAGTCCAGGTCATCGATACATTTTAAATAAAATATTTGAATTATTTAACAAAGCATTTTAACATAACTGCGCAATGCTCATGTTCTTAGTTGGCCAAACAGTGAATAGAACATCTTTTTTTGCTACACGACCCGAAAAAAGGACAACATTGGATTTTGTCATTTAATTAAGCAGCACAATAATTCAAGCTAATCTAAATAATTTAAGTTAATATTGTTATCTTGTCCCACGCGCATGCATATAGATAAACTTCTGATCTATCAGAGGTTGAAATCCTCAGACACGGGTGACTCGATTCTGTATTTGAGTCCGTTTCTGCTTCCCTTTGGGTGAGCACAAATGGAAACATTTCACGTCTTTGAACAACAGTATCTAGAGTTCTACGTAGATCCCATCTTGATTAAATTATAGAGAAAAATATTTAACTAGCCTATAAACGTTTTTTATTTATTTTTAAATGCATTTCAAAGTCTCATAGACGTCGGCGAAGCTGCAAGGCGCGAATCAACAGCAGGCTTTTATGTTTTTAATTGTAAATCGTTAAACGTTCTAAATTAGAAGTAAAATTAAGACAAATTTTTCCCCTTTAAAATGTAATTTCTGCCGGCCTTGATTTTAGGCTTGATATCCATCCTCTCCTAATTACCCATAATCCACATTTTTTACATCATATTTTATATAACTATAGCCTAGGCATTATTCAGCACATCACTGACAGTTTCATGTAATATGAGTTTAGCTTTGCTCATTGTGCTTTTCGTAGCCTAAGACGTTTTGTAATAAATAAACAAATGAAATAATGCGCTATGTACTTTAATGAATCATACTTTAGATAAAACGTGGACAGGGTTTTATGTGTGATACAAACCAAATATTAATAGTAAGAGGTCTATGGTGTTTAATGAAAATACATCAGTAAAACTATGATTTGAGTTCTGTATTTGTTCATTCTAGTAAATACTTCTAAAGTCTGCCCTCATGTTAGGTTAGCGTTTTGTAGTTTTCGGTGTCAATTAAACCATCATATTTTTACCCCTCGCTTGCATAATTCCCAGAGAGACAAGAGTCAAAATGAAAGACGACAGATGTGTACATTTAAAAGGAGTCTTAATCTTTATTTTTATTACCTCCCTCTTACATGAGACTGAATGAAGTCCAGCGGAAACAGGTGGTTCTGTTCCTGGTGGATTGGGTTACGCTGCAATTTCATGCTTAGTTCGCCTCTGTCCCAAGAAAAAATTAGGTCATTCACAAGTAATTCAAGCTCTATACGGCGAAATGAATTTGTTGATATGAAAGTAGTGTGCTGTAGTATCAACGGGCCGAAGAAATATTAATCTGCTATTATTAGTAGGCTATAACAGCCTACAAAATATGTTTGTATTTGCGTCATTGCATGAGCTCAGAGACACTAGATTGACACAGATTCCATTTTTACGCATTCACTATGCAGTCGTAAATTACAGAACAAGTTTGTTCGGAGTAACCTAAATGAACTCCAGGACAGTTGGCTGGTTAGTCAGCACTGTCCATGTTAAAGGTGATGTTTTTATATTTGTCGCTCTCTTATTGTGAAATGATCGGTTATAGGTTGTAGTGTTCAGCTGACGCTGGTAGTCTGTAGTTTGTTGTGTTATGTCGTAAGTAGTAACTCTGGCAGAGGGTATAGGCTTGTGGAATGGCTCAATGACAGCAGCTCAGAAACGACAGCACATAGACGGGTTTGGATGAAGTTGAGGACATGCCTGGGAGATCGCGTGAAAGAGACGATGGGCTTCATTACTGTAATTACCCTTACTGAATCTCTCACGAGGTTGATGAAAAGTCTGACTCGGGCTCTAGGGTCTCAGAGGGTTCTGTGCACGGGGTGCTGGTGGTTTGGCCAGGGCTGCTGGCCAGTCTGTGCAGCTTATGGTTGCACAGCATCATTTGCATGACATACACCGCCAAAACAATCCGGCTCATTTCAATAACCTTTGTAGGTTCTGTAGACACCTGAATAAAAAAAAATCTGTAGATAATTAAACCACAGTACAACGGTAGGGCCTCACATAGCGTATCTTCGCTTTTACTTTTGTCTTTAAACTTATTATAGGCTATAACATGCCTATACCACCTTATACCATGCCTAAACATGGTAAATCAAATGAGTTTGATGTGGTAGTTCTAATGATAATTATTTTGTTTGAAAAAATTGGTTAAGGGTTGATTTTTCTGCATGATTGTCAGCTACTTTTCCCCCAAAACATGAAAACCACCAAGAATGAGGGCATAAAGATCAAAAAGAGCTTCGAAATAAATTTTATTTCGAATAAATTTTATTGACAATTTCGTTTAGGCTATATATAATTTATAATCAACTAGGCTATCTTCTGTTCGTTCTGTGAATTTTATTTTTGGTGATTAGGCTACTTTTCAGCCAATTTATAGTCAGTTGGGGAAAATGTCATTAGTCTGTTAACCCCGCGCATGTCCAAAATCATCCCATGCCATGTATTTTCAGAAAACACTAAGAAATATTCTAGAGCCAAGGTGCTGAATCAGATTTTCCACTTTATTTATTTTGCTGAATTGTTTCATTTAACATTCAAAGGCCGCAATCCATGATGGTCTGAGCGAATCCAAGTCGTTATCCTTTACGGCTGCAGGTGATCTGGTTCTACCGCTCAGTATTGTCAACAGGCCTCCTGAGGCCTCCTTCGTGCTGCCGGCGTTTATAATGATTTTATTTATTCGTTGTAGATTCAGAGGCCAGCCCGGGCTCCGACGGCGAGGGTCTGGCGGAGAGGACGTCGTGCTCCTTCGGCTCCCCGGCGGACCTGACCCCCACCGCCTGCGACCCCTCACCCTCAGCTTCCATGGAGGAGATTCAGGTGGAGCTGCAGTGCGCTGACCTGTGGAAACGCTTCCACGACATTGGCACAGAAATGATCATCACAAAGGCAGGAAGGTAAACCTTTTATGAAATGTAAAAAATCTAAATGTTCAACATATTGGATCAGACAGTGGCAGCATATTTCAAAATAATTTATTCATGTCTCTGGTAGGCTATAGCTAGGTAGTAGCTATTTAACCAAATTTAAACAAACATATATAATCGTGTGAAATGTGAAACCAAACATCTTGAAGATATGATAAACAGTCATGGGTCACTATGGCTCTCCCTTTTTTGTCCGACTGTTAATTTTTATTTTTTTATTTTTTTTGGATTTTGAAAAAGTTTTTGGATTCTGAATTTAAGGTTTGTAATACAGTAAAAGTCTAACTAAACAGCTGAAATTATTGACAATGGCATATGTATATTGCATAAAATTTTATTAATATTTATTTTAATAATAATAAGCAATCACACAAAAATGTGATGAATATTCAGATTTAAATGAGTGTGACAAACAACATGCTTGAAGCCATTTTTGTTTTGTTTGTTATGAGTCAAATGAAAACCGTGAAACAAAAAGAACGTCTGGGTCAAGGTCATTAAGTGTATTATTATTAGGCTATTATTATTATTATTGTTATTATTATTATTATTATTATTGTAAACCACGTATTTTTACTTTTTATAAGTCTGATTGTGATATTCATGACACAAAATTAACGATATTTACCATTTTTAACCTTAAAACTTTTTGTTTAAATATTAACAGAAATTTTCTATTTTCACTCCAATAAAGGAGCAAGGAAAGTATTTTTTTAGGTCTTTTTTTTGCTTGATGTTTACACCACGTATAAAAATAACAAGAAAACGTAGCCTGTTGACGTATTTTTCAGTTGCTTTTCCAAAAATGTATTAAACCAACAAAGATTAAACAAATGTTACATTTAAATTCTAGTTAAGCCTATTTTACTTATGTAAAACTATTGTTTATCTTTTTTTATCATCTCGGACATTTGCCATAGACCCATACATACATAGCATAGGCTACTCTCTCTCTTTTTTTTTTTTTTCTTTTTGACACGCGCAAATAATCTCAAGGTACCATAAGATTGTTTGGCAAAAGGATGTGGCTGCGCACCGGGACTGAAAACATGAAAACTCTTTTGTGGGCGCTAATGTGTTACATATGGGGGCAGAGGTACCTAATCACAAACCACAACCTATGTGCATGGCGAACTACGGTATAGGGCTATTCTGCTACTTAGCCTTATAACAGGACAACAACAACTGTTTCTAATTAACACATTTGAAATATGCTTTTCGTTTTCTTGCTTTTCCGAGCATATAACTTAACCTGCACAGTTCACATAAGACCTTTCGCCCCTTTCTTTCTCGGCGGGATTGCCAGGTATTTCCGTGCCATTTTTACACTTTACGATCAAACCAACATGAAAACATGTCTCCGTTTATTGGTGTAACTCCTTGCCTTAAAACACAGGGTGAACTTGTACTTAAGAATACTTCCTGATTGCACTGGATGGCTGTAAAGTAGAGATTATTAATAGAAGTCCATGTTGTGGCTTAGGCAAGTTACTTTAGGAAGAAAAAATTAACCTCGTTAAATGAGTCGTTGTCAGTGAAGAATTATTAGAGTGGCTTAAAAAAAACATAACTCTACAAAACTCGTTATTTACCCCCCTCAGTTTACAGAGAATATAGCGTTAAAATGTTTTGGTAACGATAACGAATAGCTAGGAGAATTCAGACAAACACAAAAACAAAAAGCAACAAGAAACCATTTTTATTTCTTAAAAAATGTAAATCTGAATTATAAAATTAGCATTAGAAAGGCTTGTTCAAACTATTAAAATTTCTCACTCAATAAATTTTACTGTAGCCTAGCTATTGCTTGGGCCTGCACGACATGATGTTTTCATCATCAATAGACCCTTTCTTCCGATCATGCGCTGCTGCAATAAATCCCGAGTGTAGCAATTTTTCGTTGGAACAGTAAACAATTTTGTTTTCTCCAGAACCATTCATCAAAGTAACTCGTGTCCAAACTATTTATCAAGTTATACTATAGGCTCTTCATTTGTATGTTTTGTAAAAAATAGAGCCTGAAATAATAATTACTCTAATTTTAAGGCGAGACTGCATGAATAGCCGCGTGTATTTTATGCCCCTGCTAATAATAACCCTATAAATTTAGAGGTGTAAGGGGGTGGGGTGAGCGACCAGACACTTTTCTCTCATTATGAACAAAGAGATTTATGACGTTTAAATGAAAAGACAAAGAAGTTGCTTTTGAAGTGTAAAATGAGGAATTAGCCAAAATTATTTTGTTAGACACACAGTCACGTTTTTAAATATGGCCCTTTTGTTCAGTTTATTTAGTTTTTGAACTATTTTATTGATATTTTTTTAGTTCTTTGATTACTCTGGTTTTCTAGCTTTCATATATCTATATATATTTTTTTTTAAAATATCTTTTTATCTTTTTAATTGATTTAATTGAGTCCTGCTACTATTTGCTAATGGTGAACAAGACAATCTTAACACTTTCAAAGATGGTTTGAAAAATCAATTTTATTTTTTGTATGCTTTTGTTGGTGTCAAATTAATGTATTTTTCAATATAACAGACATCACTGTAACACACTATTCTTATTTATATGATTAAATTCATTGGCCTCATCTGATTCACCTTATTTACATTTTGTGTATCTTTATTTTTAGCATTTTTAGATCATCTTACCATATTTGTCAATCATTAGACTTGTTAGTTAAACATGCAATTGCAATCTGTTCTGTTTTAGGAGAATGTTCCCTGCTATGAGAGTTAAAATCGTGGGACTGGATCCACATCAGCAGTATTACATTGCCATGGACATTGTACCAGTGGACAACAAGAGATACAGGTAAGCACTGCTCCAGAGAGTGTGTAGCGCTGTTAGCATGCAGTAGGACAGGAGGAAAATAACAAAATGAACTGGAAATTTGTCTATAAACTGGGAAGCTGATCCCCCTTGAAATGGGGTGGGGGATTTACATGAATAAGCAACACTGACGGCAACCCTGACAGAGCTGCCGTATCAGCATTGAAGGTGGTGTAGTGTGTCCCTGTGATTTTGCTCTCACCATGACAACTTTCCATCACACATGCTTACAGACAAGATTTATTTGAATGCAGCTAAAGCCTGCTTGTACGGACTGCAGTAGTGCACTTGTCCTTTCCATAATTACATGTGCCTTGTTACAAACCTGTTCCCAAATTAAGCTGATTTTTATTTAATAGTAATTAATAAAGGCCTAATGATCAGCATAGAATTGGTTAGCTCATCTTGTTTCTTCCTACAATCACCATAAATCCAGAAAAGGCATCTGATTTTTGTTTGTATTCAGTGAAACTATTTGAGTTGTGTTTATGCTTTAGTCCCACATGCTGATATCTGAGAACAGAACTGGAAACGGCTGAAATCTGTACTCTGTTTCAGGGGATTAGAAGCAAAAGGAGGATATATTTTTCATTAGTCATACATCAGTGCAACACATTTAAATAAAATGTGTTTCTGTTTTTCAAAACTTTAAAAGTCTGCAACAATTTATGCAGCAACCCAACATTTTCTCATATTTTCCTAATTTTGTTATTTTAAATAAGCACAAGAAACATTGTGGATGTTACTGTATTAATTACATTGTGACACTTAAGTGGACAGCGCAATAATCCAGTTCAATTATATTTAGATTAATGTATGCATTTACTGAAAATAAAACCATAGCCATTCGAGGATTGGCCTTGAAGACAACCATTTAGAGCCCCTAAATATCATGGAGGATTTTAGAAGCCAAAAGATCTTGTAAAATTAAATAGGATTTTCTTCCTGGCTGGGGAATTTACCGCAAGGCTTTGCAAACGGAGCAAAGAGCTGTCACTGGAATGCCTCATGTGTCTCGAGGGCTCGGGTCTGGAAATGCAGCCTTTATTGGAATTTACTCACTTTACTTAGGCACACTGCCCTTTTCAAGGGACATAGAGTTTATACTAGACTTGTTAAATCTTTCTTTACGTGTTACTTGAATTACTTTGCTCTTTAATGTGGCTATTTGGTATGGCGTATATTTGAGAGAAGAAGTAGGAAAATATGGAGCGGCCCAGATTTTCAGATTTCAGTCTCTAATTTATTCATAAATATCCTGTGTGCTCTGGCTGCCTTTCACGCTTTCCCTTTCTCCGTTTAGGTGTTGCCCTGTTTGTCTCTTATTTTTTCTTTGTCCATGCCGCTGTCAACTTCAGGCATGCCCGTCTTTTTCCTCTTATTTTTTTTCCACAAAATAAACGCACATGGTGCAAACTCAACTTGATGTAAACGCAGCGCTCATGCTCTGATCCACACTTCAGAGTATCACTTACTCTGTCAGTAAAGTAACCCAATATATAACTTGGTCTATTTGCTGCTGTGTTGTGTGCATGAGAGCGCACAAGCATATCTGAGGTCAAGTGAACTATTTAGAAAAAATGGTTTTTGATTTAAGTTTCTGTATTAGACTGAAGGGTCCTTACAATTATAATAACCCCGTTTTTGCTTTTTTTCCTTCATCTAAATATATGTAAATGCTTTTGCATACAGTGTAGTGCATGTGTTAAATATTGCTGCACTCTAATGGGCAGTCGCTCCACCATCTGTCCAAAAAGGTGTCACATAAAGTTGGATCTTTATTGATTGTGCTAGTGCCAGATGCCAGATTTATGAAAGATGAAAGAGGGCTAATCAAATTTCCAGTCCTTTTTGGTCTAAGGTTTCCCTTTTCTTTAACACTTTCCCTGCTACATAGAGCGTAACCCTAAACAGGACTCCAAACAGGAAATTACAAAAATGCCTGGCACTATATGCGCATGTGTGCGAAGGACGAACAACGTGTGAGTGTTTTTGTTAAAGCACACATTTTGCACGGATAAATATGGCCTTTATCTATTTAACTTTAGATCAACAGATTAATGTGCATGAACACACATGCACGCCAAGCACATTCATGTCCGCAGTAGTGGGGTGCTCTGGGAGAGAATAAGATAGACACGGAGGATGTTAAATTCTGCCAAGCAATAACAAAAGGGGCCAAATGAGAATTTCCTTCATGTTTGAGAGCTGGGTGATGGCTTTGGCAGAGGCATCGCAGTTAAGCACTTTCAACTGTTCGCATGGCCAGAACTAAAGGCATCCAGCTGTGCCTCAGGCAGTCAGCTGAGGAAATGCCCTGCAAACAGCACTTTAGGAGTGCCCGCATGTATCAGAACCTTTTCAATGCTTTCCATTAATTATGTTAATGTAAACATACTTTTGCATACCTTTTAGCATGGGTTAGTATTTTATAATAGTCCAAAAAATAAGTTTCAATAGGATATTTTGTTTATCTTGAATTTGTATGGTCTGTTAGAAGTGTTTTGAATCAATCAAAAGTTGGATGTATGAGTGCATGAGTAATTTTTGGTATTGTTAACAACACTGACTCGTATGCCACAGGAACAGAGCATCATGGCAATTATATGCTCATTTTTGCAGGTATGTGTATCACAGCTCAAAGTGGATGGTGGCAGGAAACGCGGATTCACCAGTGCAGCCCAGGGTCTACATCCACCCGGATTCACTGGCTTCAGGAGACACCTGGATGAGACAAGTGGTCAGCTTTGACAAACTCAAACTCACCAACAACGAGCTGGATGATCAAGGCCATGTGAGTGCACACTTAATTGTTGTTGTCTTATTTTAATTATTTATTTATTTTTTTTAATATTATCTTAACTGTTTGTGATGTACAGCACTTTGGAGTTACTGTGTAGCCTGTAAAGTGCTTTATAAATAAATAAATACAAAATACAAATTAATTACAGTTAATGTAATGCTGTTGTCATTGTATATACATACACTAGTGTTCAAAAGCTCAATTTTGTTTTTATTTTTTTTAAAGAAATGAATACTTTATTCACTGCTTAATATTTAACACATTAAATTGATCAAATGTGACCATAAAGACATTTATTAGGATTAATATTTCTAATAAATGTTGTTCTTTTGAACTTTCTAGTCATCAAACAATCGTGAAAAATATGTATCATGGTTTCCACAAAAATATTAAGCATGCAGCACAACTGTTTTCAACATTGACAATAATAAGAAATGTTTCTTGAGCACCAAATCAAATGATTTCTGAAGGATCATGTGACACTGAAGACTGGAGTAATGACTGGTGAAAATTTAGCAATCACAGGAATAATTTACATTTTAAAATATAATATTTTAAACTGTAACAATATTTCACATTTGTTTAATAAAAGCAGCTTTGGTGAGCACAAGATACCTAAAAATCTTACAACCTCAGATTATATATTTGATTACTAATATAAAGTAAAAGACACTAACTCATTATACTACAAAAAATACGATATTTGCACATTAAATGTATGCGTTTGAGTGAGATGTTGCATACACCTGCTTATCCACATCACTGTATTCATAACACACACTAGTTGATAGATTACAACCCCCCTATCTCCCCAAAAGACATCTGTATATTCTCTCAAGCAAGAAAATCATTATTCAGTGTATTCTCTGAAGAACTGGCAAAACTGGAACAAGATGGATTTTATTGTACTTGACTGATATTCCCAATGCGTCTGTGCTGAACAACAGCTGAATACATATGGAATGTATGCACATGTTATTGTTTGGAAATACATTCATTTTTTCTCCAACATATATGAATTGTTTTCAAGTATGTTCTTCGAAACTTTGGTTTTTGTGTCACTGTTGGAGTGTGACTTTCTTGTGCCTGGCTCTGGTCTGAGGCATTGTACTACAAGAGTGAGTGCACAGGGATGATTTTATTATCAGACCATCAGAAGACACTCTTATCCCCAGCACGTTTTGTTAGGTTGTCATGGTTATGTATTGTTCAGTGACAGTGAGAAATGGGGTGATACATCCAGCTCTGTCCAGAATAATGAGATCCACAAGAAAAATGTACTTAATTTGCTCAGTATGGTTTTAAAGGCTTAGCCCTGATGTTTTCTTTCAATGTTTCCTCATGTTTTGAGATTGACTGTCCGTTCTTTATGTTTGGGGTGCCAGAAAACCCAGTGTTTAAAATGTAAAAATAAAATTAATAAGTTGATATATTATAATTGATATTATGTACATATTGATATAGGCCTTATCAAAACCCAGTTGGCAGATATTATTCAAACTAAGTGCACGTCTATAAGACCCAGGGCATTGTTTTGCAGTGTAGTATAATATTTTTTGCTTGGGGTCTTTAAGCTATTGTAACATAATTCTTCATTTAATTGCATGTAATTCATTTTAATATGTAAAATGGAAATTACTCATTATCTAATTATGATTTCATTATTAATTTTCGTTGACCACAACCAGATGTACATGTGATATCGAATTCCCATCATGCACTGTAGCATGAATAATTCTCACTAAATACTAATTCCATGTTAATACTATGTTATTAGTATTGGTGGTGTTGTGTTGGTTGCCCTGTTAAGTTATAAATCACGTAATGTTAGCTTGAGTGCCTTTTTTTCTTTAAATATGTGGTTGTTAAGTGTCACAGTGTATTGTTTGTTGGATGGGTTGAAAATCCTGATTTGAAATTACTTTTTGTGTGTGCAAGAATGTCCTACACATTTAATAGCAAATGTTCAACAACAACAAAAAAGTAAATTGGTTTTTAAAAAGTTATCTCAACATAAATAATGTTTAATTCTGACTAAATATTTTTACATTTGTGCAACAAACATAGATCAAATACATTCTAACTTAATTTTTTATTGCATGGAAAAGATTTACTTGGTGTTAAACAAATGTTTTTAAATGTATTTTCTTGTCTGAAACAGAGCAATAATATTGTTTGATTAATGTGACTATTCACTTTTAATTGTAGCCATATAGAGTAGCCCATGACCAGTGGAATAGTGCTGTTGGACTGAGGGCAGGGAGTATAGAATAATTGCACATGACAGTCTCCGTATTCTTTACAGAGAGATACAGTGTATCAGTATTTTAGATGCAGGGTTGGTGTGGGTATAATAGTTGCCTTAGGCCACGTCTGCGAACTTCGCTGCTCTACTGGCATCTCCTCTGCATATGGGGCTGTTTTGACTCGAGTCACTGATGCTATCACTCGACTATTCTGACAAATGTAATAACATATGGGTGTTACAACTGCAGCAGGCTGGTGTTTTTTCAAGAAGAGGAGAGGGGACTTTTCTTATACCACAACCTCGTAAAAAGAGACTTTATTTTTTGTTCGCCTGGAGGGCGAGCGAGGCCCGGAATTGAAGTTAACCCTGGAACGTCCTGTGTGGGACCTCGCCGTCATGGAGCCTCACGTTCCTCCTTCTGACAAGAAATCATTTAGATTGCAGTTTCATCGCAAAGACTATATCTATATCTAGGCTATATCTATCTATCTATCTATCTATCTATCTATCTGTCTATCTGTCTATCTGTCTGTCTATCTATATAATACATACATACATGTGTATATAAATTACATGCATACATATATAATATTTACTGTATAAATACATATATATGTATATATGTATATATATATATATATACATACACACACACACACTGTATATGTGTATATATATATATATATATATTATGTATGTATATGTAAATTATATATCGTATGTGTGTATAAATAACTTTTCCAACTTATACTGTATATACTTTAACAGCTTTAGTTAGTTGTGTGGTTCAGCTTAGTGTAACTTTGGCACTCATAACGTTCCTTTTTTGTGCTCAGATATCACCTGCAAATTCCTTTTTGGCCCTAGACAATGTTCTGAATCCTGAATATCTCGGATCTGTGGAATTACAGCAGTGTGGCTTTGAACACTTCCTCTCTGCAGTCGGCCTTCATTGAGCTGGTGTTGTCTGGCCTTGGGCAGCACTGGGCTCTCCTGGGCTGTGCATTTGGATTGGATAGGAAGGGGGGAGCTGGAATATTAAATTTACTGTCATCAAGCTGTTTTGCAAAGGTCTCTCTTCTCTTGCCTGACCTCCTCTGTTGCGGTGGACCCAGGAGACGCACACTGACACTGGGAGTAATTAGAAACAGACTAAGGGCCGGAGGGAGGGCTACAGCCTCCATGCTCTGACGCCAACACATCGGTGTGAGATACTCACCCTCGAGTCGGCCTGATTCATATCTCATCAACATGTGTACACACTGTGATACAGCATGTTCTCATATTGGGCCAAGCGGCTTTGATATTCACAGCCTCATTATGCCACAGACATTTAATCCATACAGCTGCAGAAATGTGCTCTTGTGGTTGCGGCGGAGTAGCTGATGATATGACTTTCTTTATTTCTAGATCATCCTGCACTCGATGCACAAATATCAGCCCCGTGTCCACGTGATCCGGAAAGACTTTAGCAGCGAGCTCTCTCCAACCAAATCTGTTCCTACTGGAGAAGGAGTAAAGACGTTCAGCTTCCCAGAGACCGTCTTCACCACGGTCACAGCCTACCAGAACCAACAGGTCCATTACTGACTGTCAGTGTACAGCACATAGTTCAGGTGTTAATGAGTCAAAATATATGAAAGTGTCTGAATATGATATTTTCATATACAACTAGGAATGCACTAAAATTCCAGATTAATTATTTTTTTGTTATGGCTGATAAATGGTCGATATTAAAATTCTATACTAAATTTTGTCTAAATGACAAACACTAAAAACTAAAATCATTTGTTTTATATTATACAAGTGAATTTAGACATTACAGCAGTATAACATTAGGTATGAAAAATGGAAATTCATTTTGATTTTTGCCAAAAATCACTTTTAGCAGTGTAAATTATAAATCATTATTTATTTTTAAAGATTACCTTTGAAAGAGCATTAGCTAATCTAAATGTAAAAATAGAGAAAATGATCATGCACATTTAAATAAATAAATTAATATATATACCAATAACTGACAGATACCAATGAACCAATGTGGTACTAATATATTGTGCACCCCAAAATAAAACTATAATATGTATCAGTTTCAAAACCCACAAATTGAAAAAAGGCATTTTGTTATGTTTATTATTAAAGTGATATGATAAAAGTGTCTGAATATGTCAAAATATTATTAAATGAGTCTGTTTTGGACTTCTTCTCTTGTAACAGATTACCCGTCTAAAGATCGACCGCAACCCATTTGCCAAAGGATTCCGGGACTCAGGGAGAAACAGGTAGATTTTCAGGAAATCTTACCCTTGCTCCGTATTGTCCATGCTGTGTGCACAAATACACACATATCTCGGCAGTGGCCTTTCATATGGATATGAACCCCAGGAGATCCCTCCTAATCCCACGTCCCACTACATTAAAATCACTCCCTCGTTCGGCTGCCAAAAGAGCGTAGTCGATCTGTGATAAAGCTATCTGATTGAGGGCAGCGGAAAGAAAAATGCCTCTCTTTCCTTTTCTCGCTTTTTTAACTCCTTTCCCTCAATCTCGCCCACCCTTTCACTCGCCTTTCTTTCCCTCTCGCTGTATTTCCGTGCACTTCATTGCTCCGTCTCTATAAGATGCGAGTCA